>PVJS01010153.1:0-48681 GCA_004027185.1 Glis glis | reverse complement strand
AGCTCTTCGGAGAAACGATGGTGGAGTTTCAGTTCCAAGAGCTGGAGGCCGAGAAGATCAAGAAGCTCTTCGGAGAAAAGCGAAACCGGCGGCCGACGATCTCAGGCGAGAGCAGATGCGTTTTTCCTCGGAAAGAGTCGCACACACTCTACGCGGCTTCTACCTCTTTTATCTAAGTCCCCACCTATCAGAATCCTGCTGCCTACATTCAGGGCAGGGCTTTCTGTTTAATCTGCTGTTATACACCCAAAATCGCATAATCTTGGGTGTGTCATGATCAGGTCAAGTTGACAACCTAAATTAACTATCACAGGGGTGTAGCTCAGAGGTAGAATGTCCCTGGATTCCATCCCGAGTACCAATAAAAAAATGTAATTTGGAAAATGCCAGCCCCCTGTTTTAAACCTCTAAAGATTTCTCATTGAACTTAGAATAAAATCCAATTTGTTGACATGGTCCCATGTCTAGGTGGCTTTCACATTGTCTCTCTTGCTTATTATTTTCCAGGCACATTGGTTTCTGTTAGTGGCTGTTGAACATGTGCTTTGCTCTGCTTGGAAGACTCTTCCACCCCACTTCTGCTGTCTAGGCTCATTCAATAATTGCTGTCTTCTCAACCTTTGTTTCAGGGTTCCTTGACTCCTTATCTAAAGTAGGGTGCATCTCAGTCACTATTTATTTCCATCTTAGTATTTATTATTAGCACCTTTGATTTTCTTGCTTATCATTTTATCCAATGTCAGCATAACAATAGTACAAACAGGTATTCAATACATATTTGTTAGATGAGTAAAGGTAGTTTCCTTACAATTCTGGTGATTAAAACTAAGGTAGAGGAAGATGGCATAGGGGAGGTGAGTGTGAAATTCCTCTGGAAGCTCTTTAAACCCTGTGCACTTCCTGGAATCACATCTGCCTTCTTTAGGTCTCATCTAGAACTTTGGAGTGACTTTACTTATCTATAATGTGTTAATCTCCTTGCCAAATAGTTTGGGGGGGGTCAAGGTGCTCTATGAATGTGAATTATAGACAAAAATCAAAGAAGGAGCCAAGAAACTAAAATAAAGGTATAATTTTAAATTCCAAGGAGTTTACATTTTATTTCAGAAAGTAATGGTTTATAGTGTTTAATGGTTTATTTTTAATCCAAGTCTCAAAAATCAAACTGCCTACCAAAGATCACTAAAAATGGAAAGAAATCACATATAAAGAAATGAGATGGCGCTGGGTGTGGTGGCGCACGCTTGTAATCCCAGTACTTTGGGAGGCAGAGACTGGAGGATCCTGGTTTGTAGCTAGCCTCAGCTCTCGCTCTCTCTCTCTCTCTCTCTCTCTCTCCCTGTCTCTCTCTCTCTACTTAGTGAGGCCTTCCACAACTTCGTGAGACCTGGTTTCAAAATAAAGTATAAAAAAAATAGGGCTGGGGGTGTAGCACGGAGGTAGAACGCCCCTGGGTTCAATCCCCAGTACCGCAAAAAAAAAAAAAAAAAAAGAAATGAGATGGCTGGTATGTGTGTCTGCCATCAGCAACGACTTCAGTAACTAACTAGTGTCTGTGCAGGTCGGTCAGCAGTTCACCTCCTAAGTAAACACTCCACGTATTTTAATGTCCATTTTTTTGCTACTTTATTGTGTTGATGGAATATAAATAATATTTAAAATCCATGTAGCACTTATTATTTGCAGCTTTGTAATCTAACTTATTTACAAAAATTCTAAGAGATGGCTGAGTGTTCCTCTTCTTTTACACACAAGGAAAAGCCAAGTTATTGAGACAAACATGATTTGTCCAAGGACATCATAACATACATTAATATAAACTTTTTATTTCACCAAGTAAAGTAAGTTGCCTCTAGCGCTCAGAGAGCGCCGGAAGCTGCCACGCCCACTGGCCGGAGAGGGGCCTAGAACTTCTGCCTCCTCTCCAAGCCTCACCCCGCACCTGCCTGGAGGCTGCTGGGCCTTGTTATGCATCATCAGGATATAAATATCCCTGGCTGAGATGTCCTGTTTATACCAGTCACCAAAAAGTCCCTGACACTCTGTCAACTCTCTGGGATGACCCCAGACCCCAGATGCGGCTCTGTTCATCCTTTCCCCCATGGCGTCTCTCAGCTGCCAAGCCCCTGAGCCCCTGCCCCTGCCCGGGACTCAGTTAGCTAGTAGTGACAGCCTATAGGTGCAATCCACTTCCTCCATGGTTTTCTTCATTCTTCCTCACCCCAGGCTGGCTGGCACCGAGGACACCCCTGCCCTGCAGCTCCCTCGGCCGCTCAGCTGCTGCACTCTTGGTGGCCCTGGGCATGGCTCTGTAAGGCTCTAGGTAGGACGCATTTCTTTTTCTCCTTCTAAAACCCTCCAGATCTCAACTTCAAACCATTAGGCGACACCACGCTGATTCTTGTTTTGTGGGCAGCTACTGATAGCCTCCCTTCCTCTCCTTTTCTCCTTCACTCTTCCCCAGCTGCACTCTTCAGTTCTCGGCTCCCCATAACTCTCCAAGTTTGCTCCAGTGACAGCTCTGGATGAGCTCAGCGTCTGCGTGGGTGACACTTCCGACATCCTGGCTTCTCCAGTTCATGACCTCAGCTGCGGCCACCGCGCCCTCCATCCTGACGCAGCCGCCCAGCAGTCCCGGGCTGCCCCTGGGCCTGGTCCTTGCTCATATCTCCTCTGTATCTTTAATTTCAAGTATTGCATTCTTTGGCCAACACCTATTTTTCTTTTTCAGCTAGTCTCTCCTAGCACCAGAACTCCAAACGTTCTC
Organism: Glis glis; assembly: GCA_004027185.1. NCBI lineage: Eukaryota > Metazoa > Chordata > Mammalia > Rodentia > Gliridae > Glis > Glis glis. The sequence goes on along the minus strand of PVJS01010153.1, from coordinate 45,914 downwards.
TGTAAGTGACTGTTCCTAACACCTGTCCCCGTCCCTCTCTCCTTTCATGGCTCTGCTTGCCTGACTGAAATCTCATGGACAATCATTATAATCACTCCCATGGACCCATCCTCACCTCTTTCCTTTCTCTGTTTTTGTTACACTTGGATGGCAAAACCCTAAAGCCGGTTAAATCAAACTCTGCCTTTTCTACATCTGCATCTGTGTAGTTGAATGTGACAGGAACACATTGGGCTGATTGATCTCACTCCAAATCCATCCAGTTCCCAAGTTTATTCAGTCTCTACCCTCCCGAAGGACAACTTCATCAGCCTGTCCTCCCTCTGTAACTCTGTCCTCATATTTATTCTCAGCTGATGACCTAGCTTCCAGTTTCACTGAGAAAATGAGAAAAAACCAACTGAGTTCTCTGGGAAGATTTCCCACCAGCTCCCCTGCACACATACCTGTGCCTAGCTGCGCTGCTCCCGGCTGCTCCCAGGAGGACCTGCCTATCCTCCTCTAAGGCCAGGCCTGCTCCAGGACATTGCTCCTGATTTGTCCCCTCTCTCTTCTGCGTCACACGTCTCTCCCTCTACCAATCACTCCCATCAGTATATAAACAGGCTGCAATTTTTTCTATTAAAATTAACTTGGGGGTGTGGTTCAGTGGTGCAGCATGTGCTTAGCATGTAAAGACCTTGAATTTGATCCCTAGCACTGCTGGGGAAAAAAAAAAGGTACATTTTCTTGAACCCCCCCCCCCCAGCTACTTCATTTCTTTGCTTTTCTCTTTAGCTAAACTCTTCAAAAAGTTGAAAAGCTGTCTGTGTCTGCTGTCTCCCACTTCTCTTCCCCCTCTCGCATGCGCGGGCCTGGTCCAGGCTGGCGTTCACATCACCAGTCCTGCTGTAGATCCCAAGGCTCACTCCTCACCCTCGCTCTACGTGTTAGGCACGGGGCATGGACCGTTGCTTCCCCTCCTAGAGATACTCACTTCCCTTGGCTTTTAGTTCCCAGCAGTTGCCCGGATTTCTTCTGCCTAATTCCAACCCTGCCTGTGCATTCCGGGCCCACTTTCCACTCCGACCTCATCTCTACAGCTCTTTGTCCTGCCTAGCCTCTGGGCTGTCTGGACAGGCCAGGCGCGTGGCCACTTCAGGACTTCTGGGCTTGCTCTGTCCTCTCTCTGGACATCCCTTTCCTAGATGTCACCAAGACACTTCCTTTGAGACCTTTAGTCTTTACTCTCATATCCCTGCCCAGTGGCACCTTCCCTGACCACCTTTATAGAAAATTTCACCTTTCACCCACACTCACTATCCCCACATTTTATTGTTCTCCATAGCAGTGATAATCATCTAATGTAATATGTGTTTATGTGTATATAATGTGACATAGTTCTCCCCAAATAGAATGTGAGGCTGATGGAGATTTCTTTTGTGTGTGTGTGTGTGTGTGTGTGTGTGTGTGTGTGTGTGTGTGTGTGTGTGTGGTACTGGGGATTGAACCCAGGGACATTCTACCTCTGAGCTACACTCTCAGTCCTATCTTTTAATTCTTTATTTTGGAACAGGGTCTCACTAAGTTGCGGAGAGCCTCACTAAGTAGCTGAGGCTGGCCGTGAACTCGGATCCTCTGGTCTCAGCCTTCCAAGTACTGGGATTACAAGTGTGCGCCACCATGCCCGGCTCGATGGAGATTTCTTTTGCTCCCCTTTACCCCTATAACCTAGAATCATGTATAGCAAATCACAGGTGCTTAGTAGTATGTGCTGAATGAAAGGAAGGAAGGAAAGAAGGAAGGGAGGAAGGAAATGTGGTTTTCTAGGAAATAGAGATCGGTATTGCTGTGGAGTACTACATTGCCATAACCAATCAGGGTAATATTAATTTTGATTGTGGCTTGATTAAATTTCTAGGAGAATACAAAGTGGCCTGACTTTTATGCAAATCTAAGGAGATGATTACAGTTGGCTTCTTTCCCTACTGATTATCCAGTGACTCTAAAACAAATATGGAAACAATTTGCAAATATTGGTACAAGTTAGAAGGCTCCATTATCTGAACAGAAATGTCAGGGTAACAATCAGTGGTTTTGCTTTAAGAAGTCTCTCAGGTTTTCTCTGAGACGTGGCTGTGAGAGACAGGAGTTTTCATAAGTGGGTATGTTTGGGGGAGTCAGGTATCAGCTTTTACCTACAATGCAGGAAAATCGATTTTGCATAAACATTTATCTCTGCTATTCTGGAAACTCACAACATAAAAAAAGAAGGACGCAAACTAAATCTTAGTTCAAGGATGTGGATGTCATTCAAGTTTCTGATCCTCCCCTAACTAAACCCTTTTGGATTTTAATCTCGTATTGAAAAGGGGCAGTCATATTTTGCTACATACACATATCAAACAGAAACACACACACACACACACACACACACACACACACACACATAAAAACAAAAACCCTTATTGACAAATATGAGCCACCACAACTCCATCTGCATGTTGTCTGGTCAGAGTTGGCAAGGACAATCTTAGGGAATCAAAATCAATTAACAGACTACAGGTTAGGTCAACCAATATGTTGCCGACTATTTGACTTTTAAGGATAATCTGACAACTTTACCCCTAGATTTAACATATTAGTATAGAGCCTGCAATTCCATATTAAGTCAAGAAATGTGCAGTAGTCCCTTGATATCCATGGAGGATTGGTCCCAGAACTCCCAGGTGACCCCCGAATCTGGGGATGCTCAAGTCCCTTGTACAAAATAGTGTAGTATGTGCATATAACCTACCCACATCCTACCATATACTTTAAATCATCTCTTAATTACTATTACCTAATACAATATAAATACTACATAAATATTTGTTATATTAAATGCTATGTAAATATATATTATATACATATTGTATTATTTTAGTTTATATTGTTTTTATTATTTTATTAGGGTTTTTAAAATTTGTTTTCTTTCTCTGAATATTTTCAATTTGGTTTTGGTTGAATCTACAGATATAGAACCCTTAGAATATATAAGGCGATTGTATTTTTGAGCAGTCAAAAGTATAAGTATGTATACATGTGTGTGTATATATATATATCATGTATGTGCATATATGTATATACATATATATATTTATCACCCTCAATAATTTACTTGTTGCATCTATTTAAAACATGGCATTCCTTACTGAGCACACCATAGTATTTAAACCATCTGTACTTTAAATGGACCACCCTTTGTATGTCACACGTCCACATCCACATAGTAAGTAGCTGCTGGGAACTGTAGAAAACCCACAGCACAGAAACCTGGTGGAAGGAGCCTGTGCACCCACCCTCCGCGTCGCATCGGCAAAGTCTGCGACTATTGATCCCTCGGGCATAATTCATCTCCGCATTTATTTGTTTGCTCATCTGCCACTTTGCGGGCCTGCTTACTGCTCGAGTCTTGAGATGAGACGCTCTGGCAGATAGCAGATGTACCAATTAATAACCTGTCAGGCCTGATGGATAGAAGAGGAAGGAAGTGTCCTCGCACGCATCTCCAGCACGGTTTCCCTCCCCATTTCAGGGCTCCCTGGGTCAGGAGACACGCTCAGCCTCCCTGGGGAAAACCCAAACTGTCTCATTAGCGTCTATCTTTCATGTCACTGTGACGCAGCCTCCGAGAGGCCAACTCACCTGCTCTTCTCCAAGAATCCTGAAGTGATGGAGCTCTTTAATCAAGGAGTTGGGACAGCCAGCTGTTGGGAAGAATTAATCACAAAAATGTCATTCTCACGCTGTGCAGTAGAACACGCTTACATACAGTTATGACTATCAGTGACGATGTTGACGTCTGGGATAACACAAATGTGGACCTAAAGACATTTGTCTAGCCAACCACAAAGAAGCCAGATCTTCAAAGGAGCTATGGCAGCTGCCTGGGATCTGACTGGAACTCTTGGAAAGAGTTGCACGTGGCTCTGGCCAGGCCTCTTCTCCCCTCTTCATTATGACCTGACCTTCTTGGGACCTTAGGATATCACGCCATTTCTGGACCTTAGAAATGTACCCAGCATGTCACTTGCTCCTAATACAGAGACAGGATTTTCTGGGACCAGAGTAGGAGAGTTGGTGACTGTAGGTTCTCACTTATTGATCACATCTTGTTTCCTGGCCCTGAGGGCCAGTGTCCTGCTCATCAAGATTTAAGAATGAGCCAGGTACAGTGGTGTACAACTGTGATCCCAGTACTTGGGAGGCTGAGATAGGAGGATCAGGGGTTCGAGGCCAGCACACAGTAACTTAGTGAGACCCTGTTTTGAAGTAAAAAATAAAATAGGGTTGGGGTATAGCTCAGAGGCAGAACACCCCTAGGTTCAATTCCCAGTAAATACACACACACACACACACACACACACACACACACACACACACACACCCTAAGAATGGAGACAGAACAGCTGGACATCCTGTCTTCCCAGGATTCCCTGAGGTCTAAGACCTCACCTGGTTCTACCAAGAGGCTGTTTCCAGACCCATCAGATCTTCACTTGAGTTTGGGAAAGGCTCTTCTAGAAGGAGGTGGGGACAGGGCTGAGGCTTTCTTGTTTCCTATCACTTTTTGGTTCTTGCCTCTTCAGGCTTTCACATTTTCTTTCTTTAGATGTAATATAAACTAACTAAATTATGCATCCATGCTTATATTTATATATGTATAAATTTATAAATGCTTAATATTAGTTAAAATGTACTCCATCCCTGTCTTTTCAATAGAGTCATTCCGCAGTCTTAGGTTGTAGTCATTTATAGTATTAACTCTGGAAACAAAATTGATATAAAAACCTGCTTCTTTGCAATAAGACCAGTGGATCACATAATCTATTGAAGTTTCTATTAAGGAAACTGGGAGACTGGATCGTACGCAGAACAAATCAGAGAAATCACTCGGCCATTTCTCATTTCACTAGGCATTGTGATGTGAGAGTAAGTGGGCAAAGGCTCTGAGGATGTTTTCCTGGGTGAGGCCGGCTGAGGAAAGAAAAAACTTGTCTTTACACGGGTTAAGGTTTTCTATGCAAGAGTGGCTTGGCTTGTGCATTATTCTAGAAGGTCAGATTTAAACCAACCAAAAAAAAAAAAAGAAGAAGAAGAAAGAATTGCCTAATGGTGATGGGTAAGAGAAAATGGCCCTTGCTAATATGGGCATCACCCAGCCCATTGAGGGCACAGAGGCCTGAGCAGAGGTCAAAGGCAGGGAAGGATGTGTGCGCCTTCTTTTCGGGAACTGGGACACCCGTCTTTTCCTGCCCTCAGACTGCCTGGTTCTCAGGCCTCTGACTCCGGGACTTACACCAGCCCTTGCCGCCTGCACCCCACATCCCCAGTTCTCAGGCCCGCACACTCAGCCTGAATTCCACCACGCTTCTCTGGGTTTCCAGCACTGAGACTTCTCTGAGTCAGCAATCATGTGTGCCAATTCCCCTAATCTCTTCCTGTGCGTATCTTCATGTACCTGTCCTACAGGTTGAGCTGCGCTGGATAGCCCTGATACACTGGGTTAGTTCCAATTCTGAAATTCTATGGTCATGGAAGATGCTGGAACATAGTTTTACTGTTTGATGTTATATAGTATCTCATACTATGAGAAAGTGGTTCATAAATATTCACTGAGGTAGTACAAAACATTTCTTATTTAGAAAACTAAATGGAAAGCCTGGGGCAAATATTTTGGTGGGAAACATAATAAATGAGTTGCCACGGGCACGTCTGGTACTGTAGGGAAGGAGCGCTGGATCCCTGAAGTGAGAAAGTGTGTGGAGCCGAGGGTCTCCCCAGCTGGAGGCCACGGAGGCTTGGGGGGAATGTCTGAGAAGTTGCTGGTTTCGGGGTTGCCTTCTATGATCACCTGAACACGTCCCTGGTCATGAGGCTGCAATTCAACCTGAGACTGCTATGAGAAGCCAGCCGCATGTCAGTTCCTGCTCCAAACCTCTTTAGAAGCAAGTAGTCATAGTTCAGTTCTCCAAAAAGAATGAGAACGAACGGAGGTGGAGAGGATGCAAGGGATGCATCGCCAGCGAGTGACAGTCCCCCGGTCTGGGCTGAGGGCGTGAGGGGAAGAGCCACAGGGAGAGGTGGTGGAGACCAGGCAGCCTGCCGGCCCGGTCTGTGGACATGGGATGGAAGAACCTGTGCCAACTCACCAGGGCCCTGCCTGGTGTCAGCAAAATGACAGACAGCACCGGCCATATTCAAATCATACTTCTGACTTTGTAATTCATTTGCATTTAATGCATAAAGTTTTTATTTGGCCTTCTACTTGTATGAGCAAAAAATGTTTATATCTAGATGTATGTAAGAAATATTATCTAAAATAATTTTATTCAACTTAGAAATTTTAGAGATTTTTTTAAATTGTTGTTGTAAGTGGTCTTTTATATCACTTAAATTTGGGAAAAATGGCTTTGGCTTATTTTACTCTAGGTAAAATAAGAAACAGAATTTGAAATTAGCTTACCGTCAGAATTTATATTCTGACATAAGATGTAAGTGAAAGGATTGATGTCAACGGTAGCTCAAATATAAACATCTTTAACAGAAGACGACATAATTACCTGAAGCACCTGGGAGGCGCAATAAAACATAATAAACAAGGAGAGACATGGTATAAAGCTGGCAAGGAAGAGTGACATGGGGCAGGATACTGAGGAAGACCATGGAGGGCTACCTGCGAACCGCTTGTCACAGGAATATAGGTGTGGGAAATGGACAGATACAACCCTGCTGTAAAGACAGAACCTAAAAATGACAAAACTAGAAACACACAACAGGGGCAGAGTGTGTGTAGGGAGTGTGGCAGAGGTCAGAATTAAAATGGAGCCAGTGACAGGCATTGTGGCGCACACTTGTAATCCCAGTACTTGGGAGGCTGAGACCGGAGGATCCGGGTTCGCAGCCAGCCTCGGCTACTTAGTGAGCCCCCCGCAACTTAGTGAGACCCAGTTTCAAAATAAAGAATAAAAAATAGGGCTGGGGGTATAGCTCGGAGGTAGAATGCCCCTGGGTTCAATCGCAAGTGCCAAAAAAAAAAAAACAGAAAGAAAAATGGAGCCACTTGTGTCATGTCTGACAAAAATAATAATAAACAAACCTGGGAGACTCTAAAGGAGAGGATCTTGTGTACACATGCCACATAACATGATATACTTACAAAAGACCTTGCCAGCACTGGAACCTTGCACAGTGAATATTTCTGCAAGGATGTCTGTCAATAACTGACTCTTCAACTTGGGGCTGTTGCCGCCCTTGCTATCCATCCTTGTTACCGGGGATTATTGTTTCTAAATTTCTTATGAATTCCCTCTGCCTTTGCCTTTAAATCTCTCCTTCACCCTGATCTTTTTGAATACACCCACAGCTGACTACGGCACACGGCCTCCCTTGCAATGTTCTGCCGGTCCCAAATAAACTTAGTAATCTTTGGAGAATCTTTCTCCACGTGTCACTTAGGCTAATAAGAGAAAGGGAAAAATTACTGGAGCTGGTTGAATAAAGGGATTAAAAGGGGGCAACAAATAAAGACTATGTGAAAACAGGTGCTAATAGCTCTGGGGTGCTTGGGGTTTTTCCAAACCCTCCTCCCCACCTCCCGCCCCCAGCAGTCAACTGTCTTTGAAGCCAGCTGCGGACTTCAGCCACATCAGGTCCTCTGCCTGCCGGCCCCAGCGGGTTGATCTCTTGTCCAGAGAGCAGTTACAAGGGTCCTGTTCCAATCTCACTGGGAGTGGAAGCTGAAGTCCTCAGTGTCCCCCCACCCTGAGGCCTGTGTGACCTTGACCACTCTCTCCCCGTTTCACTGGCTCTCTGGCCACTGGCCGGGTGCAGGCTTTGGGTCTTTGGACTGGCTGCCCTTCCTTCTGGAAAGCTTGGCCTTGACATGAGTGCTCCCCCCTCAGCGCAGCAGCCTGCAGGGACAGCCCGTTTGAAGCTGCAGCCTGGCTCACCCCCATCCCCGGTGCGCTGTGCATCGGCAATCCTGTCATCTCCTAATGGACTGGCCGCCTCGTTTGCTTTATTTCCTGTGTCCCTGGGTTGAAATGCAAAGTACACAGGTGTGGTGGTTTTGCCTGTCACTGCTGTTTCACCTGTGCCCAGAACAGCTCCTGGCATGTACAAGATGCCAAAGGGCCAGTGTACCATGAGAGTCACCCAGCATGTGGTTCCAGCCCCAGCTAGCTCGGTGACGAGGGCCCTGTGCAGCCCCCTTCTCCTCGCCAGCCCTCCTCTGGCCTCCTGGGCCTCAGCCTCAGCCCATGCTGTCACCTCCCATCCTGACTGTGCCTTGCCTTTTGGGGAAGTGACCTCTTGCTGACCTGTCACTCTTTCACCAGCATGGAGCCACATGGGAGATGCGGTGAGGCTCAGACTCACGAGTCCTTTCTCCTCTGCTGCCCCTGCCCTGCATCTCCAATGTCCACCATCTGGCTTCCTCCTCCCTCTCGTCCTGCCACGCAGAAAGGGCTGCAGAACAGGGCTGACTGACCCCCTTACTGAAATTCCCGTTCTTTCTCTGAAGCTGTGCCCTTGTTGAGGTGGCGTCACAGTGGGCGTGGGACCAGCTCTCCGTGGACCCTCATGTGACCTTCCCTGCCACTTGTCTTTGGCCAGTACTTTCTCCTTCATGGGGGGCTCTCTCAAACCACGGCCGTCACCTCCATTAGCCTCCACATGTTTCATTTTCAAAGTCCCCCAGTCAAGGCCGGAAGCCAACGGCTGTGCAGTGCACCTGGAGATGACCTGCCCACACACCCCCTGCTAGGAGAGACCGTGGCTGAGCTGTGGGCGACAGCGGGTAGAAGCTCCCCTGGGAGCTGGTCTCAACTGCAGGACGCCTTACCTGAGGTCTCCAGATCTGGTGACTGAGTGGGGGGAGGTGCAAAGCGCCCTATTATCTCATCCCAACCCCAGCTGCTCATGGGCAACACTGGCTCCTGAGTGCCCTGCTGGCAGCTGAGACTGGGCAGGCCAGGGCGGCAGTTCAGCAGACTATAACCCTTGGTACCCCAGATGTGACCCTGCCCTTGGGCAACTGTCATGTGCACCATCCCCAAACTTCGTATTGACGAAGAGGTATAGGGTTAAAACTTGGTGATGCTTAACAGAAAGGCACAGCAGGCTCTATACTTAAGATAAACCATAGGAAGAGGAAAATAGGGTTAAAGTTTCAGTACAGATGGTTAAAAGACAGGCACTGCATGCTTTATGCTTAAGATGAATGGTAAAAGCCCCTCCTCTTAAGTATGTTCATTGTTCAAAAAATCACAAGAAACCATCAAACTGATGCATGCAGATTTGACCACAGACCATTTCCGTGTGGAAAGATATGCTCAGGGGGAGACCTAACACAATTTTAGGCACATTTTGAACCATGTGCAGACATTTTTGGCCATGTGCAAAATGACACAGGCATGATGTTAGGAATAAGAGATTGCCCCATAGCTTATTAACATGTTAATTTCTAGCCAGCCCCCAAACATAAATATGCTGTTCACCCCTGGACTTACTTGCTGCCCTGCTTATGGGGTAGCCCCCTTGCTATACAATCAGTGTGATAAATTATTCTTTCGACCCCCCTCTTTGTTAGCTGTGTTTGGTTTCTATCCTGTATGAGCTGAAGGACCCACTGAGCTGATGACAACATCCCTCCTACTTACTTTCTCCCCAGCACCCATCTCTCCTACTCCTCTGGGATGAAGGGGAAAGGGCCCCTCTCCCAATATGTGCTTTTTCATCCATCCCGACCGACCCCTCTCAGCTCCTGGTCGGCCTAACTCACCTTTCACTCTCTTTCTTCAACCTCTGCTGCGCTGCGGCTTGTTCATTTCAAACTATGTATATGTTTAAATCTTCCCCTTTAAAATTCAGCAGAAATCCAGCCTTGGGCATAGAGCTGCCACCCTATCTCTTGCCTTCTCCTTTCATCCAGTTTTCTCAAAAGAATCGCCTACAGCCATTGCCACGACGTGGACACGGCAATTGAATGGATGGGTTATGGAAGGAAGTATCAAAATTGGGGGTTTTATACTTTCTAAAGCAAGTTTTGGCCTGGTTAAAGCTCTGGATCTGCGCTAAGCAGCTAGTGACGTGCAGTCGGTAAATCCGCTGCTCTGGACGCCAATCCCTCTATCAGGAATAATCAATGCCTGCTTCAAACAGCTATTTTGAATACATGCAAAAGAAAGTGAGATATTTTGTAAACATGAAATGCCAAAAAAATTAGGAAGCAAACTTATTGCCAATGATATTAATGGCTTTCCCACATCTAATGACTGCTATTCATCTTAAGAGATTTCCCTTGTTTAAAAAGGAAGCAGCTATTGAAACAATTATTACACCATCTATCTATCATACTAAGAAATAAAGATTGGGAATTTTGGTTTTTGTTTTTTCAGCTTTGACATATAAAGAGTTTAGAAGTTATCACTCTCATCCTTACAAAAAGACAAGCTGGGAAAACTAAAACTCAACAACTTTTCTTGGAGCTGAAGCCCAGCCCAGCCAGTGAGGCCTGATTACTTGGAGCCACAACCGGTGGGAGCCTTAACTGTGACTTCTGACCCATCCCTGAGGCTGAGTCCACGCTTGGCATGGGCCCAGTGACCCAGGACTTTTCTGGTCTTTACCTCCAGGGGTTTATGCAGATCCTCTGGGGGCTCTGGCAAGGGGTAGTTGTGAAAGGAGCCCAGAGCCTTCTCCATAGCAAAGGTCTGATCTCCAGAGAGAGGACTTTCCCAGCCCCTAACCCAGAGCGATGGGAGCAGCCTCGGGAGCTCCCTCCAGCCTGCCTGTCTCCTTTAATGGGAGAGAACTATCAACAGGAGTCATGGCTTGAAGGAATTGCAAACTCTGCATCTGGAAAGGGTGTTGAGGGAGTGGAGCTGCACCCCTGGAGAAACTCTTGCAAGGAAACCCACTAAAAGACCAAGAGGTACCTGAAAGGTTCTAGACCCCCATACACATCTTGTCACTTACCAACAGAGGTCTGATAAAATAGCAGTGGGTTCTAGATAAAAGAGTTGATAGGTTCTCCCTAAGAAGGAGAACTGAAGGAAGCCCAAAGTCACGAGAGGAGACACAAAACAAAAATACCAGAGGAAATGAAACCTCTGGCACCTTCAAATATAACAGACACGAAACCACAGTCCAGATCCTAGGAGATTAACACATATCCTCACCTTAAAGGCCTATTTACCTTAGTTCCCAGGTTCCCAAATAGCATGTCCACCTTTCAACAAAAGGATTGCCAGTAGGCAAGAGAAAATACAGTCCAAGGGGACAAAGCAAACATCAGACCCTGACTCAGGAATAACACAGATGTTGGAATTATAGAAAGGGAACTTACAACAACTGGAATTCATATGATAAGGGCCTTAATGGAAAAAGTTAATAGCATGCAAGAACAGATGAGTAATATCAGCAGAGAGATGGAAATTCTAAGAAGAAATAGGAAGAAATGCAAGAAATCAAACACTGTCACAGAAATGAAGAATACCTTTGATGATCAGTAAGCTCAAAGAAAAGCCAAAAGGAACTTTTAAAATTGAAATGCAAAGAAAAAATGAAACAGAACATCCAAGAACTGAGGGACAATCTCAAAAGATGTAACATACACATAATTCAACTACCACAGAGAAGACAGATGGAAAAGAAAGAAATGCTTGAAGTAATAATAGGAGAGAACTTTGCAAGGTTAGCGATGGATGCCGAATTATAGGTCCAAGAAGCTCAGAGAATATTAAGTAGGATGAATACCAAAAAAAAAAAAAATCAGACCCAAATTGCTGAAAACTAAGGAGAAAATCTTGACAGAAACCAGAGGATAAAAAACACTTTACCTATAAAAAAACAAGGATAAGAATTCCAGAGAACTTCTCATTAGGAACTATGTAAGGAAGAAGATAGTGGAGGGAAATATTTAGAGTAATAAAAGAGCAAGATGTGGTGGTACATGCTTTGCTCCCAGTACTTTGGAGTCTGAGACAGGAGGATTGCAGGTTTGAGGCCAGCCTCAACAACTTAGCAAGACCATCAGCAACTTAGTAAGAACTTGTTGCAAAATAAAAAGGGCTGGGGATGTAGAGGGTGGGTAGACTGTTCCTGGATTCAATCCCCAGTACCAAAAATACATACATAGATACATCCATAAAGTGTTAAAAGAAAAACACCCAAACCCTAGAATTCTGTGCCCAGCAAAATTATCTTTGAAAAGTGAAAGATAAATAAAGACTTTGCTAGATAAAAATTGAAGGAATTCATTACTGGTACTTTCTCCTTTTTTTTTTTTTTTTTTTTTTTGCATTTCAGTTTGAGAAATTTCTATTGGCCTGCTCTGCAAGAAATGTCAGAAGAGGTTCTTCAGGCACAAGGAAAATGATACAGGTCAGGAATCTGGATCTACATAAAGGAGGAACAATGGAGAAGGACTCAATGAAGGTAAAATAAGATCTTTTCTTTTTCTTTCCCTCCCTCTTTCTCTCCTTCCCTTCCTCCTTCCCTCCCTCCCCACCCCTTTCCTTTCTTTCTTTTGTGGTACTGGGGATTGAACCCAGGGGCATTCTACATCTAAGCTATAGCCCCAGCCCCATTTTATTTTTTAAAATTTAAAACAGGGTCTTGCTAAGTTGCTGAGAGCCTCAGTAAGTTGCTGAGGCTGGGCTTGAACCTGAAATCTTTCTGTCTCAGCCTCCCAAGTACTGGGATTACAGATGTGCACCACCATGCTCAGCTTATTTTTCCTATGCTTAATTGAGTTGGGGGAACTGCTTGAGGTAGGAAGAGTAACAATGTTGGGTGTTGGGTGATTAGAGCATGTGGGTGAGTAGAAGCAATGACCACGCGGGAAGGGATGGGAAGAACTGAGAGCATTCTGGAATAAGATCCTGAACTGCACGTGGAATGCTCTTATGGTCGTTGAAAGTGGACTTAGTTAAACCTTGTAACCCCCAGGAGGACTACTGAAGAAATGGAGTGGACTAAATACACCAACTAAAAGACAGAGGTTGTTCAATGAGGCTAAAATATAAAAATAAAAAACAAGAAAGGCTAGATGCTGAGCCACTTCTGCCATCAGAAGAAATCCACTAATCTTTTGGCTTGGGCAGGTGGTTTATCAATGAAAACCTGTGACAGCCTCTCAGCTGCTGGATTGGAGGGTTAGAGTGGATGGGAGAGGGGCAGGACCACTTCCTCTAGTGTTGTCTGGAGCAGAAGGTAACCCTTTCCTTGCCTTTTGAGGGCAAAGGCAAAGCTTTGGCTTACTTAAATCTGGCTTTGAGATGAGAAACAGAATAATACAGCATGTACTACTGTAGGCCTCATAATTTACCATTGGGTTCTTTCCTTGAAGAAAGTGGCCTAGGAAAGCAGCCACGTCAGTGTTGTGTCCGCACTCTCCTGGGTGTGATGCTGAGGGAGAAGTCCGGCACAGCCTGCTAAGACTTTCCAGACCTGACAGGAGGAGGTGCTGAAGGTGAGTGAAGGAGGTAGGCGAGGAAGGCACAACGGAGCTCCATACACATTCCAGACACGTCTCCCCAGCGAGCCTGCAGAAGGCCGACCACACCTCACCTGTGTGTGTTCCTGGCTGCCATCGCCCTGTTCTCCCTCTCTCCTCTCCTCACTTCTCACGATCTCCTTAGCAAGCTTTGGGGTCGGGGGGAGTCCTCTTGGTTCCAGGGTCTCAGCCTGGCCCACCTTCTTCCCCCTCCCAGGAACTTGACCAGGAACATCTAAGTGACAGTGTAGAAGGTCAAAAGGGAATGAAGGGAATATTCTTTTCTACCACTAATTAGTTGTGTTGCTTTGGGCCAAGGAACTCTCTAAAGCCTTTGTTTTCTACCTGTAAAAATAGAACAAGATTTAGCTTGTGAGGTTGTTGTAAAGAGTAGCCTGTGTATGCATACTTACACATATACACACATATACACACATACACACATATCCATGTGTGTGTGGAAACATGTAGATGGTATATAATAGGTACTTAATAAATGGTACTTTCTGTTTTGAGAGTCTCTAGAGGCTGAAGTACTTGTGGGATGGCACTTGAAGTGGGTGTTCTGTCCCTGGCCCAGAAATCCCTTTCTTCTTCAATTGTCAACATTAGTAGGCCAATTTTGCTAAAGGAGCCCCAAATCTAATTAAGTAATTGAGATTTATTATAAGAACATGCTGAATGACAACAGGTCAGTATTGTGTATGTGTGTGTGTAACCTCGCATGTGTGCATATGTGTATGTGTATGCATATAGATAGGCAGATCACATATGCTTAGGAGAGCTGTGGTGAGCATGCATTTAAGGCTTTAAGTATGTTGCTTTGGGACTCATTTATTTGTTACTCGCTACAGTGGTTAATAAGCAATTTGTTACTTTTATTTGAAATAGCAAAACTTTGATATCTTCCTACCTTTGAATGAGCTGGAAGATGTTTTAGTAACTCACTGGTCATTTCAAATCACATCCCTTATATATCTACATTTACACAGATGCAATAATGGAAATAACTTAAGCTCCAGATCCTCAAACACAACCACTTTTCCAAACATGCAAAAGAAAACCAACTCCAATTTCTGACCAAAGGGACAGTTACCAACTGGCTCATGTACCTTCTGTTTAGCCTTCGGAGTCACCCTAACACCCAGGCAAGGGTGTCACTCCAGTAAACAGTCAACAGATGGGTGATTATGTCAACCAAGCTGTGGCTGAAAAACAAACACTGCACAAAGATGTCAAAGAAGGGACTGATGACTCAAAATTCTGTTTAACTAGAGCCAATCATTTTCTTTTTTATTGGAGGGAGGAGAAAGGGGCACTGTGTTCTATTTGTAGCAACTCTGTAATATCCAAGGTTACTTGCCTTTTGTCGCCCAGGTGGTAAGGGAAGCAAGTGACGGAGCCAAGTAATCCACAAATCTACCTTGTGATTCTGTCTCTAACTCTTAAGACTCCACGCACTGCAAGCTACTTTCTGCCCTGCGATGGTACACAACAGAAAAGAACGATGTTAGATTTTGCATGTGAAAATGCTGCACTTTGAGGCCAGCGTGCAGTGACTTAGCAAGACCCTGTTTTGAAATAAAAAACTAAGAGGACTGGGGTATAGCTCAGTGGTAGAATGCCCCTAGGTTCAATCCCCAATCTCTCTCTCTCTCTCTCTCTCTCTCTCTCTCTCTCTCTCTCTCACACACACACACACACACACACGTGCAGAAATGCCACAAGTTCAGAATTTCCTGTACCTCATTATCATAACCCTTAAACTAATAAGATTTTTCTGATTAATTTTCTCAAACTTTTATATTTGGGGAAAAAAACATACTACAGTAGAGACATCAGAAGTTTGGGTACCACAGAAAAACAAAAGACCAGTGAAATTTCAAGAGTTCAAAGTACTCATCATAGAATGACTGTAAAAGAAGAAAATGAAGAGACTGAGCACAGCTTTCTCTTGTAGTACAGTCTTTATAGTCGCCCTGTCGATCATCCTACTCTCCAAAAAAAAGTACCACGCTCACGGTCAGTGTGCTGGCAGACATATTAAAACATGCATCAATGGGAACTTTATTGACACAACATTTGTTAGCTGTTTTTCTAATTCTTTGTAATCTATTTTCACGACTCAAACATAGGCTCCAGGAAGACAGGGACAGTCTTGCCCACTGCTTTGTCTAGAGTGTGGAATGGAAGGAACCAAAATCAAAGGACAAAACAGATCGTGGCACTCCCAAAATATTAGGCTGAGAGGACATGAGAGACCAGGTTTGAGTCCAGTCTACCTCAGAGAACTCGTGACCCTGTTCAGATGCATATCCTTTCCCCAGCACACACTGAAGGCCCAGCAGCCAAAACTTGCTACACTCTGAAGTACAGGTGCTGAGAGCTGTAGGGTTCCCTGGAGCAGAACATCTCAGTCCCACAGATAACCCCAGGGTCCTTCACCCCTAATTCCCCTTCTTCCCCAAGAATGTCTTTGTTCTTATCCTTTGCCCCTCCCTTTCCGAGGATGGCTATACATATATTCTTTAAATCTCCAACCCTTTCTTAAAATAAGTCAACTTGCCATCCTGTCTTCCCCAATCTAATTTCTCCATAAACAACTGATATAATCCCTTGGCCCATTTGTGACTTTAGCCTTTAAAACTTGTCGAAATCCATTAAGACCCCAGAGTATATATTCAAGTCTTCTTGACTGTGTGTATTTGAGTTGTAACTTTGATCACCCTAAAAAATAAATTGTCATTGTTTCTTAATCAATTTGTACCTCAGAGTCTCTTAAGGGTCCACAGGGGGAACCAGTAATGTCCAGCATGTTAGTACTCCATAAACATTTGCAGAATGATTAAAGGGGAAAAAGCTATTGCCTTCCAATTCTCACAAACAAGAGCTTTGAAAAATAAATATATGTCTTCCAAGTCAGTGGTAGAGTTGATTTAAGGACCATGAGTAAAAATGTCTATTTGTCCTATCAGTCAATATTTTAAAATTCCACACATGAGTCATTTTATATTTTAAGCCCAAGATTTAATTTTTTTTGTGGTACTGGGGATTAAACCTAGGTTTATTCTACCTCTGAGCTATACCCCAACCCTATTTTATTTCTTATTTTGAAACAGGGTCTCACTAAGTTGTGGAGGGCCTTGCTAAGTTTCTGATGCTGGCCATGAACCTGCAATCCTCCTGCCTCAGTCTCCCAAGTACTGGGATTACAAGTGTGAGCCACCATGTCTGGCTTCCAAGATTTAAATTTGAAATACAAAATATTAGTATATTACTATTCAAGCAAGTAATAATTTTTTAAAGTTCCATTTGCCTATGGGTTATGCCAAAATGAAGTTAACCTTTATCAAGAGTTGAACTTCATTTCCAATGGGGATTGAGGCCGGGCCCGAGATGATTCAGATCGGAGCCACCAGGATGAGCAATCACTCAGACCATTGTTGCAATGTCAAAATACTGTTCTTAATATAGTCACACAACTGCCAAATGCAATCTGATGATTTTGTTTATATGAGTGACAATCACATCTAATTCTTGGGTTTTATGAACTTGCTGACATTTAATTTCTTCAGTGATTACAGGCAGACTTATGCAATACATAGCCATGTACTGAAGAATGACAGTATCTTAGCTTTGAAAGAAACGTTAGCTATTCCTCTACCTACACCAACCTGCCTCTCAGCACAGGGTTCCATACTATAAACAACACTGCCGACAGACTGCGTTACAGACCCTGCCTCCATCCCCATCCCCATGACAGGGATCAGAGGACCTCCTAAAGAATTCTTGAGGACCCTCCCCCAAAGTCATTGAAAATCAGAATATTATAGGGATACATGAATCTCCATGTTTATAGCAGCATAATTCACAATACTCAAACTATGGAACCAACTTAGGTATCCATCAACAGGTGGATTATGAAACAATGGAACATACATACACTGGAATTTTACTCAGCCATAAAAAATAACAAAATTATGTTACTTTCAGGAAAATGCATGAAACTAGAGAATATTATGCAAAGTGAGATTAGCCAGTGCCAGAAAGTGAAGGGCTATATGTTTTCACTCATATGTGGAATCTATAGAGAAATCGAAAAAAAAAGGACTTGAAATAAATAAGGGGAGATATTAGAAGAATATTGGAAGGGGATTTGTGGAGGGAGGTGGAGGAGGTGAAAGGGGAGACTTGATGAAGGAAACAGTTCAAATAATCTTATGTTCATAGATGAAGTTATCAATACCAATATTAATGCTGTGTATGGGGAGGAGGAGGGAGTGGGGTGGAACCGGAGAGAAATACACAAGTGCTGTGTACGTGAATGTTTCTATCACACCGAACCCCATTATGAGGTATAATTACAATGAACCAATTAAAAAAAGAATTCCATTATAATATTGAAGCATTTTTGTTATTAGAAAGATCTTTCTAGATACTAGCTCTATATTCAGGGTGATCAGGTCTATATCTAATTCTTTAAAGCCCTCACTCAGCTTCTTTCCTGGAGCAAATACCCAGTTTCCTGAAATAGTCTGTAAAATACGTGCAGATACTCAATGTCCACCCCACCCCTTAGTTGGCAACTTGGCTGTTAAAATGGGTAGCCAGGAAGTCTCCTGTTCATTCACTGTTGCGTATTTGTTCCTGTATTTGGTGTCAGACACTTGAACTGATGCTGGGGAAGCGAGATGAATGAGTCACACATGACCTGTGATCTTATGGTGTTTTAGTCCAAGTGGGTTTTGAGAGCCCTGTTCTCTTTCTTTGCAAGGTCAAACGCTGTAGAGAGATCTTGCCCTTGCTGCCTCCATGTCCTTACTTTAGTACCATCTAATTGGTTTCTGTCCACTTTATCTTCAGAGCACGCGTAACACCCACTCTGAATTCTGAAGCCAATAGGGTGGCTGACCCCTATGACAGTCACCTGATTCATGGGCCCAGGGAAGGTGCAGGGAGGGAATCAGTATGAGTCACCCCAAGATACGGCTCTTTGACAAATATTTTTGAGTTAAAGGCAATTAAGCAGCAAACAGAGTAAGAGCCCTTTTTTGCCCTTCCCCTGAATTCTACCTAAAGTTGAGATATATATTCTCCTCCCTAGAGACAGCTCTCCTCAGCTCAGCTATGGAACCAGAGGGACCTACTCACAAACTTCGCCCTATCGGTTTCTTCTGATTCGTATGCCTTCCCAGAGTCCCATTTCCAGAAACCTAACACCGCTTTCCTTCATCTTCTCACTTTAGCTCTAGAGTTTTTTGTTCCTTGTTGAAGACACTGTACAGGCCAGAGTTCTGAGTCTCTGTCCTGAGCTCTCTTTCATTGAGGATTCTCCTGTGTGACACGCACTGCGTGAATCAACAACTTGCTTGTTTCTCTCTTATTAATCTGACTTGTGCTACAGGGATCTGTCCCGACTATGAACTTATGAGGGTTAAAGAGAAATTATATTTCCTCCTTAACAGTAGCAACCTATCAGATGTCTGAATATTTGAAAGTTGTAAATTAAACTAATAAATTGTCTAAAGAAATATGTTCTACCCTTTTGCTTTGACAGATATGCCTGCAGAAGGATCTGGAAGGTGATGCCATAGACTCCTCGGGCCCCTTGGAGGGCCACTTCTCAATGTGGCCGCACTGGCCAGACCTGGCCCCTGGCCCTGTCTCCTTTTGCTTTCAGCTTCTTCCCTCCCTCCCTCCCGGGCCTCTCACACCCCTGCCTGGTGTAGCCCACAGCTCAAGCTGCATGGCCCAGCCCCCCACCAAGAGTTGCCTCTTGGCCACTGCCTTCAGGATGACAGAGCCAGTTAAGAGTCTCAAGGCTATTTGTGCAGGGAATTCTAATGCCCCATACTGGCAGGGACTCAGGAAGGACCTGAGCTATGATAGTTTTGAGACTGGGACTTTTATTTGAGTTAGTAACTACAATCAACATTTACTTTCATTCTGTTCTTAGATGTAGACAGGTCCAGTGGGAGAGGTGAAGGTGGGAGACAGAGAGGGGCCCTGGCAGGGTCCCTCTAGCCTTGGTAAGTACTTCTCCCCAGTGGCCTTGCCCGGGCCTTACTCATTTCCACCGACCGTAGAGTCTTACATCAACTCCCCATTTGAACTGTTCTCCTTTAAGCGCTGAGTCATTAGTGACTCCATCCCCCATTTCCACTTCTTCTGTCCTTTCCTTCCTCCTTCTATCAACTAAATTTGGGCTCTGCCTTCAGACCATGGTTATTCCTTTTCCAATTCTCCTCCCCTCTACACACGCATCCAGTCAGCTGCTTCAACAGAACCTCTGTGCGCCCCAGTCTGTCTCAGCTGCCACTGAAATGCCTGCACAGCCGGCTCCAGCTATCACCTTAACATCGAGATGTCCCTCAGTGGGCATGTGGCCTCCCTCACGGTTAGTTCCTCCACATTCAGTTTTGGTGAGTCCGGGCTGGCTCTTAAGGATTACATCTTCCTTCATAATTGTTCACACTATTGGGTATGGTTGATGGCTGAAACTGAGAGCCAACTAATTGCTTTTCAAACTTGAGATTCAATCTTTTCTGATTTTGAAGTTTAAGAACACACACAAAAACTGCATTTCCAGGACTTTGAACTCTGGTTTCTTTCTCTCTCATATCTCAAAGATTCCTGGCAGTGACTCTGAGATTATACACAGCAATATCTGGCGGTCCGTGGGCACTTAAATCAGTGTGTGCTCCCTGTTCTGTTTTCACTTTTCATAAGCACAGGTTCCTCCCTAGAGCGTTTGTTCTGTCCTTTCCAATGTGTGCAAGATTCTCCTTGCTCGAGGACATGCAATTGGCTCTTCATCTGCTGACCCTGCCTGCCTGCCTTGGCAGGACCTGGCCTTCCACTATCCTTCCCTTCTTTTTCTTGTCCTAGACCCAATACTTAGAGCCATTGTGTTGTTTTTGGTGATTTGAATTGGAATTTCATCTCATCCTGGGTAAACCTGGGCCAGGTTCACAGGTTTGTGCTTTTCTGTTGTGATTTTCCCAGTTGTGAAATTCTTGGGCCACATGTTTTTTTGATTCTGAGATCACCGTAAATGAAAACAAATTGTCTATATGGTATTAAAAACAATGAGGCAATTTATTAAAAAGAATATGAAGATAGACTTGAACCTTATGTTTGTAATGTATAATATTGAAACTGGGCCTTTTATTTCATTTAGCAACTATAATCAAGGCTTACTTTCATTCTATTCTTATGCCATAAACACACATTTATGATCTGTGTGGGAATCTCCCCAGTGAAAATGCTTTGTGAAGCTGTGGATCATTTCCACAAAGTCACTGATAACTTTGGGAAAAAAAAAAACAACTAAACCTGAAAATAAATAACTAACTCTGAGGGATTAATTGAACTATACATTTTTTCAGAAAGCATTTCCTGAATTTCCTCAATAACCATGCTGTAAAGTAGGAGAAACTCATTTGAAAAATACATTCCACAGAAAAACATTAAAAACCACACGAGTCTTCAATCCCTATGTTTTTCTTTTAATTTCCTTGCAAAGCATCACAGGGGCCATTGTGATATCCTCTGGGTTCAATGGAAAGCCATGAGCACCCAGGCTTGGAATAAAAAATGGAAATGGATCTCAGCTCTCTGATGTGCTGCTGCACTGGCCACATGATACAAATAATCTGCAATTTGCAGATTGCCGCTCTTTGGTGTGAAATGCTTTAAGGATTAATTTCTCCCTTGGCTATAGCTTAGAATCCCTATCGTAGGCCTGACAATGACAGTTACCTTCTATTTTCCCCTGAAGTACAACTTTGAAAAGGAACCCAGCTAACAAAATGGCATCAAAAACAAGTGATGGCTTGATGTGATCAAAGACAATGCAGCAAGATTAAAGGACGACCTTGAATCACGAGCCAGAGCAGGGCAGGCACACCTGTAGCCACACCTGCGGCCTCTGCCTCCATGAATGGGTTTGATGGGCTCCTCTTCACTGCAGGGAAGTCAGGTTGATTAGGTTGCTATGTGTTTTGCTCAAGGAGCCATGTCTGAATACTTTTGAGAGCCAGTTGATAGAACCCGTGGAAAAGTCACTAAGATATCTTGACTGAGCAATCACACTCAAAATCAGCAGTAGGACTTCAACATCATTAAATTAAAAGCATTACCACTTTGGTAAATAAAGCCAAGCTTAGCTTAATCATTTCTCTCTGTTGATAGGTCTTTATTTATATCTGTAGAGAAATATCTATTCATTCCTTTTCAAAAGTCAACAGTTGAAGATCCCCAAGATGTCTTAAACCACTTAAAAAGAATTTTGAAGATAATCACTTTTCACCTAACAATTTACTTACAGATATAAATCAGAGAAAGACTCACAGCTACATAAAGAGTTGTTCACAAGAATATTTTCTGCAACAGTTCTGTAATAACAGCAACAAAAGGAAACATCCCAAATGACTGTCCATTGAAGAAGAGACAGAATCATTCAACACGGTAGTACTTAGTACCCACTTTGGCCAGGCACTGTTAGAGAGCTTGGATTGTGTTAGTGAAGAAAAATGAAAACAGACAAAAATCCCTTGTGTTAGTCAGTTTCTTGTTGCTGTGACCAAAATTACTGACAAGAACAACTTATAAGAGGAAAGATATATTTGAGTTCATGGTTTCAGGGGTTCAGTGCATGGGTGGCTGGCTCCATTGCTTTGGGCTTAGAGTAAGGCAGAATGTCATGACAGAGGAAAGCTGCTCAGCTCATGGCAGCCAGGACGGTGGGAGAGAGGGAGGGAGGGGGAGAGAGAGAGAGAGAGAGTAGAAGAAGGAGGGGAGGATTGGGAGGGGGAGGGGGAGGAGGAGGAACAGGAGTAGGAGGAGGAGGAGAAAAGAGAGGAGAGAGAAGACGAAAATGAAAGGGCCAGGTACAAGATATAGTCCCTAAGTACGGTCTCCAGTGACCTACTTCCTCCAACCATGCCCTCCCTATCTAAAGTTTTCACCACCTCTCAGTAGTTCAAATGATTAGTCCATCAAATGTATTAACCCACTGATAAGGTTAGAGCCCTCATGATCCAATCATTTCATAAAAAGCTTCCCCTCTCAACACCGCTGCATTGGGAACCAAGTCTTCAACACGTGAGACTTTAGAGGACATCTCAGATCCAAACTATAACATCCCTCATGGAGCTTGCATTCAAAGGAGGGGAAAGCCACAATAAAGAGGAACCAATAAATAGGAACATTATGTAACATTGTAGAAAATAATGAGTATTGTATGGAAAGAAAAAAACAGAACACTCTACAGGGAATGACCTTAGAGTTGAAGAAGTCTTTCAGAAGAATTCTTGTTGAGAAAAGGACATTTAAGGAAAGACTTTCAGGAAGAGAATGAATATAAGTTAGAGTAAAATGTATGAAAACAGAGAAAAAAGGCTGCAATAGTTTTTGTATAATACATTTACATAAAGTTCAGAAAACGTAAACAATATGAATACCTCACATGTGCTAAGAGTACAAAATAATGTGTTCAAATGATAAACATCATTTAGGAGTATCAAATTCAGGGGAAGGAGAAATTGGAATAAGGTCATAGGGGACTTCAAATCTTTCTTCCAAGTGTATTATAATTGTTACAAATAAAAGCTAACACTTCTATAACATTTGCTATGGATGAAACACTCTTCTTAATGATTTATATATAATTAATTTAATCCTTGAAACAACCCTATAAGGTAGGGACTATTATTATCATCCTCATTTTAAAGAGATGACACAAAAGCAGAGAGAGATTAATTAACCTGAGAGTTATCAAAACCGAGTCATGTGAGCATGGATTCATTATGTTATTTCCAATATCTATCTGGATGTTTGTAACCTTTCATAATAAAAAAAGTCTACATTTTTATTATGTAAAAAATAACCTCTGCTAGGGGTTCAAAATAGGATGTATTAAGCTTTAATGTATATAATTTCATAATCAAAGATAAATCTAAAGATAACCTTGGAAAAAAGAATAAAAATTCAATAAATTATAGACCTGGGTTTATTTATTTATTTTTTGTATTTTTAATTTTGAAAATATTTAAGCATGTATATCATTTGAAGAAGAAATGCCTTCTAATTTAATCACTATATTACCGGGCATAGCTTATCTGGGTAGGAGAGCATGGACATTTGTAGATTTTGAAGTTTTCAGAATAAGCTGAAGGAAACCATGAAATACTCAATTTCTCACTTGTCGATGAAGCAGTTCCTACCCAGGAAGGACACAAACCTAGGAGTTCAAAACAGGGTGTATCAATGTCACATGTCGGTGATTTCATAATTTAGATGAGAATTCTTGCAGACTTATATTTTCTGTTTTTTTGCAGTGGCTGAATGAATCCAGATGTCCCTGCTGGATCCACTCCCAGTGGCTAGGAGGTGCCTGTTTCCCAGTGAGGTGCCGTGGAAGAATCAGTCTCACTGATAACAAGACACAATCAGAAATTCTTCATCTCACAAATAATAAATACTATTATTTTTGGCAGGAGGTGAATTTTCACTAAGTACTCTTTATGCAATGACTTTTCAGTGTGTACCTACTCTGCATAAGGCCAGGGGCGAAAGAGAAAGCAGAAATGAATCAGGGAGCGATTCTGCCCTCCTGGAGCTCGCACATCAACAAACCACATAAACGTACAAAGAGCCAAGTGTGCAGAGAGAAATCAAGGAGAAAAATAAAAAGGAGGCAGAATAGAATCAAAAGGCCTGGAGGCCGAAGCTCTGAGGGTCAGGAAACTGCACGGCTCTGAATTGAAAGCACCTGCCTCACACAGCTTAACTACTGTGGCTGGAAACTGAGACCACTGAGACCTAATTATTTGTTCCAGAAAAATCCTGCCCTGGAAGATAAGCTTGTAAAGCAATAAATAACTTCACTCTTTGTTTCAAGAAATCCCTGCAAATAATTTAACCAGACAGTGTGCTCATCTGCGTAGCCATCTGTCTGAACAGGACAATAGATGGCTCACCTGGGCGGTAGCTCACGCATCAGACAACAGTGCCCTGATTGAGCCTCTCTTCAAGAACCTTGTCTGTGTCCACCAGCCAAACTGTTATGTCCTGAATCTACCCGATTCCAATTGGCTGTCAGTCCTCACCTTGAACGATCTGCTGCAACCACAGGAGCTCAGATCCCCAGACCCCCGAGAGTCCTTCCTTGACTTCCCCTTTCTGTGTCACTGTGACTGTCCACAGGGTAGTGCAGAGCTAATCAACACTGGTCTGCAACAGATTTTCTGTGGTCATCTGTGATAGGTGATATGGAGTATATGAAAGACTGGGTAGAAAAATGTAGTAACAAAATAGTTAAGATTTTTAACATTTTTTTCTCATTTCTGTTATGATGTCAAAACAATTTTAATGTGTGTGTGTGTGTGTGTGTGTGTGTTTTACTGGGGATTGAACCCAGGGGCATTCTAGCTCTGAGCTACACCCCCAGGCCTATTTTATTTTATTTATTTATTTATTTTTTTGTGGTAGTGGGGATGGAACCCAGGGGTATTCTACCTCTGAGCTACACCCCCAGCCCTATTTTTTTATTCTTTATTTTGAAACAGGATCTCCCTAAATTGCTGAGACTGGCCTCAAACCCACAATCCTCCTGTCTCAGCCTCCCAAGTACTGGGATTACAGGCATGTGCCACCATGCCCAGCTCAATTTATAAAATTTGAAAAAGTTGTTTCAGCATGTATATTCTTGGTATCCCCCTTTTGCATTTCATACAACATATCTTTGTTATTAACCTATATTGGAATGTTTTTGATTGAATGTTTCTAGAAGGCAGGCATTTTCACCATCCAGCATCACCTTGGATTACACATTTAATCTGGATGGTCAACAGAAGAGTGACAGCTGGGGTGAGTCGCTCTCTGAGTGGAGAGTGATCCCAACCCACCTTTCTCTTTCTCCTGCTGCTCCATAAAGCTCATCCTTGGTTGATACCAGAGAAGAGAGAGGGAGGGAGTAATGGAGATGTGATTTCATGTTCCCTTTTAGCTTGTTGTCCCGTAGATTATGGTGGTTGGTCTACCAAAATGAGCACGTCAATGTCAAGTTGGCGCAGACGAAAGGAGAACCTGTGGGGTTTTAATTCCTGAGTGGATGGAATCCAGGAGACCTGGATTGGACACACTCATCTGAGAAGGTTTGGATGCATTGGGCTTAGTAGGCCTGGGTGCCTTGTTGTCATGGCTAATCAAGCTTCCTTAGGGTCAAAGAATTCTGAGTTCCAACAATTCGTAGACATGCAAGTTTACAGAACACTCCCTATTCATGAACTGGACATTTCTGTTATTGATATTTGTACCCTGTACTTTGCCTTAGAATCTGTTCTTTAAACTAGACTTCCTTGGGACACTACTAAATTTGGGGAAATAAGTAATATCCAAAACAAATAAATGAAAGTCATTGGGCTTCAGGAATTCACATAATTCTAAAGGGGGCTTAATGATGAGGTGGAGAGAGGTGTTCGGGAATAAAGAGGGGTGGAAAGAAGGAAACAGAAAGGAGCTTATATTCTTTCAAGTACTTAATGGTATTTTCTGTTCCTGATTTTTTTGTATTTTAAATTTATCCTAGTAATTTCCCTTGTTACTTTAGTGCTGTGCATTTTGTTTCTTCATCTTAGTGTGGGCATAATTGCATTCATTACTGAAAAGTATATTTCAAATTCTTAAAAAAAACGAAACCCAATCATTTTGTAAGCACTCTAAGTACTGCACTTAGCTCCATCACTGCTTTCATATAGCTCAGATATTTAGAGCAGGTATGCTGGTATGAGACACATTTGAAAGAGATGATATATATAAAGTAAAACAAAAAATCCAATTTAAAGGACAAATAGTTTCTATGATGGGTGCCAAAAAATACAGCTTCAGCTATATTGTTGATTACACCACAGTTTGATTGCCCAGCACTCTACATTTTCCCACATGAAAATTAGTAATCATTCTTATTTTTAATTAGCCCAAATGGCTAATTCTGATTAATTCTCTGTTGGCAGAGTTTTATCAATGCGTCCAAATTTGCTATTCATATTTTGAAGTATCTCACTCATAAGCATTCAACTAGTCACCTTTAAAACCCAGGCACAATCGGGACTCCAGAACAGGTTTAGCAAGTTTCCTTGACACCACCAAAGATCAGGATCATCTCCTGTGCTATTCAGGTGGCTTCGCCTGGCCTGAGAGCGAGCAACTCCAGAGAGTCAAATCCAACTACTGTGAATTGTTCACCCCTGTAAGAAAATAGTTTATAGATCCTTTGAAGCAAGCACTTATCAACTAGAAAATGAAAATCAACACAGACAGATACACTCAGGGTTTCAAAGTTAAAGATCATCTAAAGAAAGATTATCTGAGTAAAAATTTTCATCCCTCCCTCTGCAATTGTCCTCTCAGAAGTTCCATATAGGTACCAACTTTTACTTTGGAAAATGTGTAGGCATGACTAAAGCCACTCTAGGGAAGAAGCCTGCCTACTCCACCCTCATCCAAGTGGATCCAACCAAAGTAGGAGGCAGACTTTAGTACTGCTGTTCTCTGGTGACTTTGTGCTGCCATTTTGGTCTAAGTTCACAAATTGTTGGTCCCTGTTGTATTTGCTGTAAACGTGTTTGGGTATTTGGTGGCTTTACAAATGTCAATTGACTATTATGTCCAATAAGTACAAAAGCATAGAGTTGGTTTTATTTTATTTTTGGGAGATGAGAGGGGAGAGAGAGAGAGAGAGAGAGAGGCAGCCCATTAGCTCTAGACTCTGACAACAGAGATAATGTATTAAATTGGAAGATGGTAAGATAATGATAAACCAATCTGAGAGCTGAACCTCCAGACAGTGGGAACCAAAGACTGGTTAACAGACTCTGTGGAAAGTTCTGTGCCTTAGTCATCAACAATGAGCAAGAGATGGAAATATACTAGAAAAAATGGGAGAAAAAAGGGAATCCTGGCCTGAGAATCAGCATCAACAACTGGTATTGAGTCAGAAGACTGGGATTGAAGGGCCTCAAGGAGGAAGATTTAGTGTGGATCAGTTGAAGCTAAGTTAACCCAGTATCAACACAAGAGGATTCCTTTTTATGTCCCAGGTTTTAGCACTGACTCAATAGGGTCCTATATAGAGGAAGCTGGTCTAGGTTGGAAAACATGTTTAACAGCCAGTCTATCAGCTAGAAGGAAGCCTGATACCCCCACCCACCACTTTTTATGCATCGGACATGCACAGAGTTCACGTTGGATACATAAAAAAAGAAATTTTCAGAAAATGCATTTCCTTCAAGCAGAAGACCTTCCCATACATGCCTCATCTCATACGGCACACCATCAGTCATGTTATTCATTGACAGTTATCTGAGGGGTCAACTCCATCTTTTGTACTAGTCTACATTTTGTACACCATAATTTTTAAGCAGGAAGAGAAAATCAAGAGTGAGGAAAAAATAAGAGAAAAAATTAACTATGATCCAGCTATGCTTGATTTCCCCTGGACTCGTGCATTCAAGGAACAGGTTTTCCATGTCCTGCGTTGTGTTCTGGGATGCAACAGAGAACAAAGCAGGGAGCCTCTGTCCTCACGGTGCTGCGCTCTATGTGGGGTACAGACAAGAAACAAACAAGTCGATAACAGGATCTGAGATGCTGAGAAACGCCATGCAAAACAACGGGGTGGCGATGGCGGATGTGGAGAATGAGTCTCTTCTCCATGACGCGGTTAGGAAAACCCTCTCCAGGACAGTCACCAGAAGGAAGTGAGAACACGTGGCTCCTGGTGACCCTAGGGAAAGGGGTTGTAGGCAGAGGACATGAGTCCCTGGAGAAGGGAAGTGTACGGAGGGAGCACCAGGGAGGCCAGTGGATGTGGTGGCATAGGCAAGGGGACAGAACTGAGTTCAAAAGCCCTTCTCCATCACACAGCAACCTTTTAGGCCATTCGTAAGGATTTAGGTTGTTACTGTTAAGATAGAAGGTCCTAGAAGGTTTCAGGCAAGGGAGTCACCTTCTCTGTTTCACTTTAACAAATTCATTCCTGTGGCTGTGATAAAATATTCGGGAGCAGGGAGCCAGTTAGGAAGGTGCGACCACAGTCCACTTGAGAGAGGGCGGTGGCTGGGATCAGGTGGTGATGGGGAGGAGGTCAGAACCTGTATATGCCTGGAAGACAGATGGCACATGGGGGTGTCAGAAAGAGAGCAGTCCCAGATGACCACAGGTGCTAGCCCGAACACCTGGAAGGCAAGAGATGCCCCTGACTGAGTCATGGAGGGCTGTGGAGGGGCATATGAGTGCCTTAAGTTCCAGATGTCTGTTACCCACCCAGTGTGAGTCTGGGGTTCAAGAGAGGTTCCAGATAGAGATGCACACACCTAGGAGTGGTGAGTGTACAGATGCAATTTAAAGCCAGGAGATGAGATGAAATCAGCCAGGGAGAGAAGAACAAAGATGTCAGGTTACCACCAACGTGCATATAATGATTGTTTTGGTAAAATAATTGCATATGGATCGGAAGAATATTGAACATCTGTACGTCACAATACCAATGGTGATTTTACCTAGTGTTGGGAATGTGGGTGATGACTAGTTTTTCTGGCTTATATATGTTTAGGTTGTTGCTTCTGTTGCCATGTTTACGATAAGTAAAGGAAAAAGCAGTGACATTATATTAAAGAGAAGGTCACTCCTGAAAGTTCTCAAGTTGGATTTAAGCAGAGGCCATATGCTGCGGAGCCTGTTTGTTGTCATGTTTTAATTTAGTTTTACGTGGGTTTGTCACAGGAGATGCCCTGCTTCCTGATGAGATTGTAATATCTTTGAGGGCTACAGTCATTCCCTGGCTTTCTTCTGTGGCTTGGACAAGGGACACATTGTGGTCTACACAGGTGCCACTCGGCAAACCCCCTAGTCCTCATCACCACATACATATTCCTACCACTCCAGTTTGCCATTAGTCTGTGGACGGGTGTCTATGTCCTTCCCGGAGTGAAGCATGAGGGAGTCACTCACTTCTCCCAGAGCTCCCAAACACACTATTGCAATCTTCACATAGGTCCTGAGTGGGTGCAAAACACTCACAGTAGAGCAGTGATGTTCATCCTTCATCCTTCCTAGAACCCACTCCGACAGGGTGCCATATATCTGCAAAGGTGACGGCTTTGTAAATGATGGCGATGATCTTAGCGCTTGTTTCGCAAGTGTGTGCCTCTGCCTGGTATTCAAGTCGCCCGTGGGCTGTGTGCTCCTATCTGCAAACCTGAGGCTCTGGGTTGTCCCTTCACTCCAGGGAGTGCTCCCTGGGAGTGCCTTCTTCCCTAGCCTGAGGCCCATCCCCACAGGAGTTGCTGGCCATCCACCCATCTCTCGCCTCTCAGTGAATGAGGCTCGGGGTCCTCCCAGAGGCGCCCACTGCATGATCATCAGACTGATACGACTGGTGTGGAGGAGGAGGACAGATAAACCAGCCCCCAAATTCAATCTTTTGTTTGTTGGCCTGAATTTTATAAATGAATTAATATCAAGCACATGAACCAAGTGACTGCCAAATCTCTACATCAGCTTTAGCTATATAGACCCAGGCAACTTTTTTCTAATGGCTTCTCCCAAGGTATTTATTTTTAAGTATAGACAACCGCTGATGCGGAGCCTTGCTCTTCAGCTTACCCCGGGGGACCTGGCAGATGTGACGCGCTGTTCTGCTGTAGCAGTCCTGTAGCCAGGTTCTGGGGCTGTTCTCTGCACAGGGAGTGGTGAGGGAAGCCTTTGCTCACTTGGGTAGTTGTTGGGCACACACTTGTGGAAGCAGCTGGAGGTCCACAGGACGGGGAACAGCCACATGCTGCCAGGGATCCAGGCCGGTGTGGTATAAAGCCTCTCCTGTCACACTGCGTTCTGGCGACTTTGTTTCCTCTGACCACATTCCTGGTCTTTGCCCTGGCACGTCCTGCCCTATTTTAAGGGCACTAAATCCTATGCTCGAGGGCTAAAGGCCCGCCGCCTAATACTATCGGACTGGTGACCGGGTTTCAAAATAAGAATTTGAGGGGAACACAAGCGTCCAGCCCTAGCAAGAGCTAACTGTGCCTTCATTTCTGAGTTTCCTGAGGACATGGCTGCTCTCGGGTCTGGGATAGGAATGTTGAGGATGAACCTAGAACATGTTGTCACACCAGAAAGCAAGGAATCTCTCAACAGCTACTAGGGTCGTGTCAAAAGGATACAAGAGTCAACATAACAACATAAAGGGGCTTGTGCTGGCTTAAAGATAGGATAATTTGTGCAGCAATAACAATAAAAACCATAATATATTAACATGCATCAAATATGTTAAAATTCAGGAGTTCCTAAGATTTTATTTTTAAAATGACCCTTAGTGGTCACCTTTAGAGGAACAGCAAAACAATTCATTATACTTAGAGCTAGTAAATAAAACAGGAAAAAAATCAAGCACTTAACCTGCTTTTAAAT
Source organism: Glis glis (assembly GCA_004027185.1). Taxonomy (NCBI): domain Eukaryota; kingdom Metazoa; phylum Chordata; class Mammalia; order Rodentia; family Gliridae; genus Glis; species Glis glis. The sequence goes on along the minus strand of PVJS01010153.1, from coordinate 14,920 downwards.
ATATATGAGCTATACCTTGAAGTGAACAAATAATTGATGAAAGAATTTTTTCATTAAAAGTATTATGCTAATAAACTGAAAAAAGACTGACATAATTATTAGACTATGAAAATAAATAAACCCAAATAAAATTAAAGATGTAGGACTGCTGGCTCCTCAAAGGAGAACAGTGGACATTATGTACCTTCTAATAAATAGTGCAAAATACTATATTTGGAGATTCCTACACACACACACACACACACACACACACACACAATCCTTCAATCAGTTCAAATTTTGGTAGAGATAGGAATATGACGGAAACACGGGGACATGGGATTACCACTGTGAGTGGTTCTCAAAGTGTGGTACTTGGACCAGTAGCATCAGCATCAATTGGGACTTGTCAGAAATGCAAATTCTCAGAAACTATACCACAGGCCTAGCAATCTGTATTTTAACAAGCCCTCCCAATGGTATTAGTTGCATGCTAAATTTAAGAACCCCTCATACAACCCTCGTAAGGGTACAGCAAAATTCTAAATATGGGTAGCTCTCCAGGGCAGGAATCGACAACAACAACAACAACAACAAACAGTTTCTTCAACAACTACATCACAGATTTTAAAAGAGAGAGAGAAGGAGACTCAAGAAATATACACATTAGAAATTTTATGAAATGCAATGTCTAGACTTTCTTTGGCTCCTTATTTGAAAAAAAACCAAAGTATGACAAAGACGTGGTTATGTTGAGTAAACACGTCTTTACCATTTGGCGGCTCTCAAGGGTATAACAGGGACTCGGGGATGGGAAACCACATCATGGAAGAGATGTGAAGGAAGACTGGAGAGGCAGATTCTAGAAGGGTCTCTATGCAGGATCTTGAGGGAAGCGCTGTGAGTATTGAAAAGAGCCTCAGAAGCCGGGCGTGGTGGTGCACACTTGTAATCCCAGTACTTTGGGAGGCGGAGACCGGAGGATCCGGGTTCACGGCCGGCCTCAGCTTTCGCTCTGTCTCTCTCTGTCTCTCTCTCTCTCTCCTTAGTGAGGCCCTCCGCAACCTCGTGAGACCTGGTTTCAAAATAAAGCATAAAAAATAGGGCCGGAGGCGTAGCGCGGAGGTAGAACGCCCCTGCGTTCAATCCGCGGTAACACACACACAAAAAAAAGAGCCTTAGGACATTTTGATCTCCGCCCATCCTACATGACTCCGGTGGGGACATGGAAAGGGGCCTGATGGGCACAGGCACTCGTGGCTCACTCATCAGTGCTTGTCGCTTGGAGAGCGGAGGAGAATGAACACAACCGGCTCCTCTGCACGGGGCTTTCAGCCTCCTCGCTCGCTCACGCTTGCACAGGGCTCCTGCTCGCTCCATCTTATTGCAGGCTGCTCAAGTTGGAGACCTCACTGTCCCTTCCCAGCCCAGTGATCTGCAGGCCACTGGAAGGTGGCGTGGCCCCACGACGACATCACTGGCATCTACTGGTGACAGTGCAAAGCGATTTTTCTAAAAGGTACTGTGGCTCATAGGAAAAAACGTCTTCAAGGAGATATTTGAAAAGGCACTTTCCAATGACAGTCCAATTCTTTTGACAATCTCTCATTTTAATAAAAGCAGACATACTTCTTTATGAGAAAATCAACTCTTTTTAAAACACTGAGATGAGCAGGAGACAGTCTAGCATCCACCAAGCTGAAGATCCTTTGACGATCTATGGCGTCACAGCGTTGTGTAAGCCAGGTGTGACCTGAGCTGCAGAAACCTGCGCGTGTGCACTGGCGTTGACTTTACAGTGCAGCTAAGATCAGCCAGAGGTGTCACCTGGGTTTAGACCTGGGTTCTCTGACTCACCATCCATGCTCACTCTAAGTCAGGTGAAGCGCAATCGCCATGTCTACAGAGTTGACCCCAACCTGGGCCTGATGCTGAGATAAAGACCGTGAATAACATCTTTCTGGTTAGGTCTGCTTTCAAATTTCAGGACAAGTGAAAAAAATGTTTATACAGAGATCTGATGAGGTAGCTATTTAGGACAAATGGAGTTATGGTAATATAAAAAGAGAATGTCTCAGACAAAAAGCCTATCTTAGTTTAAGAAATTAAGAAGAAAGTTGGACTGGGCCTGGTAATGCACACCTGTAATCCCAATACTTGGGATAGCAGGTTTGGGACCAGCCTCAGCAACTTAGTGAGACTCTCAGCAACCTAGTGAGACCCTGTTTCAAAACAAAAAGTAAAAAAAAGGGGGGGCTGGAGGTGTAGCTCAGAGGTAGAATGCTCTTAGGTTCAACACCAGTACCATACACACAGAAGAAGAAGAAGAAGAAGAAGGAGGAGGAGGAGGAGGAGGAGGAGGAGGAGGAGGAGGAGAAGAAGAAGAAATTTGGGTCTCAAAAGGAAGCAGCAGCATCGGGTCCAGCAATAGGTGTATATGTTTTTCTTTTCTTAGTAGTGTTGGCATCCAATTATCATTTCCAGAGGGGTTTTCCTATTTAGGAGAGATTCAGGAAATGTTCAGTGTTTATAATTCTCTGTCCTTTTTTAAAAAAATGAAAATGTCTTTTTTCATGGCCATTATAAAATATTAAAGTAGTTGCAAAAAGTAGAAACTAACAATTCTACCATGCAGCGACAGTCACGATTACTATTTTTTGTGACTAGTCTCCTGGTAACTCCCACTGCACATACACAATTTTAAATATATGGCATCATATTACGCGCGAAATCCAGTAACTTGTTTGTCCAGTGAACACTATGAATGGACACTGTAGACGTATGTCATTGTTTTTAATGGCTGCTCACCTTCCCATCACATGGAAATATCCCTTAACCAAGCCCCAAATGCTGAGATGTGTGTCTGTGAGTCACCTCCCCGCACATATCTATAAACCATTCAGATGACTAAGCAGGACACAGTCTCCAAAGTTCAGTACCCACTGGGTTAAATTGCTAGTGCACTGGAATTTTGATAATCCCTGCTAATAAAACACTCTTCAGAATTTTTCCATAAACTCACACTGCCACGAACAAGAGGTTAGTTTCTCACTTTCCCGGAGTGTGGGAGACTGACTGACACTTCAACCTTCCCCCCTCTCCTGGGCTGTTGTACATTCATCTCTTCTTCCTTCCTGAGAAGAAGCATGGCACCGCTCCACTCCAAGAGAAATGAGGACAGTTTTTGCATTTCACCTTAATCAGATCAAATTAGGACAGGTGGCAACCCTGCAGGCAACATAATTATGAAGAATGTCTGTGCTCACTACGGCTGTCCTTCCGGCTTCCCAGTCAAGTAGGACACGAGAGGCCAACCTCTCCACTTTTAGCTGGTGACTCACACAGCCCTCACCCACACGCTCTGTGCAAAATGGTGCTGCAAACTCTGAGATTAAACACAGTCTCCAAAGCATGACAATCTATTTTGTTAGATTAGCTAGTTTAATATTAGTTCTTCTGTTATGATCTTTGCATGCCAAGTTGGAAAACAAAACAAAACCGTATGGCTGTTTTGTTATTAGAAAAAAAATGTTTTCCATATTCCTTGTACTTTACCACCCAAAAGTAGAAACAAATAATGTTGGAGATTCCCTGGTTTTAACGTAAGAGAGTAGCTGTCCTAGCCAATAGAAGATGTGCGATGAATTCTGTTCAAACTGACTTGAGATACACGGAAGCTGAATAGATACACGATTCTATTCCACATTAGGAGAATTCTGCACCCAGCTTCATTTAGGATATTGCTTCTCAGAAGACATCCCACGCCCTCAATAACAAATGTTATATTGAAAATGCGCTCAGCAACAGTTGCGTATGAGTCTCTGTGCGGTGATTTTTCAGCATGTCAAAATTATACTATCGCACCATGGAAACAAATTAAACAGCACCCGCTTGGCTGCCGGCATCGCCTTATTAGCAATGCAGTGCTATTTCATCAGGAATGCATGGCTTCAGAGCCGTCCATGAATGTCAACAGTGGCTTCTCCATTGGTGTGAAGCCCAATTTGTTATTTGGAGAAGAACCCACCAGAACACTTCAAAATCCGGTTTCATTTCTTCCCAATATGTAAATTTTAAAAAGGAAGTGCAAAAGACAAAAACAGCCCAGTTATCTGATCTTTCTAGTTTATCTGGAGTCTGTATTCCTTCCTAGGGGGTGTCTGGGAGGAGGTCTGTAAATGTGCATCTTCAGCACTGATGTTCTCCTTCTGAAGCACAGGAGCGCTGTCAGATGCTTACCGACAGCTCAGAGGAAACAGTCTTCGGGATAAGCATCCCACAAGAAGGTTCTGTGGATGTATTAGACTCCTACATGTGAGCTCGAGTTACCTCATACTCATGAACAACGGCGTTGTACTAGCTCAGGAGTAAATCCCAGCGACTGCGACTGATGATTGAGCCTTGCTTTGGAAATGATTATAGTAATGTCAAAATGTCCCAAGGAAGAGTCATGAGCATTAGTAGATGAGCTCTTAGGACACTCCTCTTTTGCACATAGATATGTTGCACCAAAAGGAGAAATCAAGACGTACGATTCTATTCTGAAGTCAAAATAGAGTCTGCTATATTTGCCTCTCAGGTTTTGTGTGTGTAGCAACAATGAGGTTTTAAAATTCATCTGAAACATGGCTGTTATTTTAAAAAGTCTATTTTTCCCCCTGGAATCCAGGTATCTAACATGGAATGGAAACCCCTTGGCTAGTTGTTAATTCAATAACTTTCAAATTTGTAGATCAAACCAGTCAAGAATCACTTGTCCACAAAGTAAGTATACCAACATTTCAAGCCACCAAGATGTGGTGGCATTTCAGGCCCTGTTACAGAAGGTTGGACATCCATTCTGGCCCTTCCCTAGTAATCCTGAAATCAGACTAAGTAGTAGGCGTTCTCTTTGCCTTCCTTGTATTTTTTCTTTTTCTTTTTTTTTTTTTAAGTTCTTTCTGACCACAGACTTGTTGTCTGAGCACAGTAGGAGTCACCAAAATGGCCACCAGATCCAACACACATCTCAAATCTCAGTATCTCCTCCACCTGGCTCTACTGGCCTCCCACTTATTTACTTACAATCACCTTCTCATCTGCCATGAGGGCAGGTTTGTAAGGAAGGGGCCTTTTCATTGCTACCCCAAGACACAATTCCATGCCTGATCTGCACCTTTAGTATTTGTCACAATATTGCCATTAGCAAAATCTGGGTCAAGGGAGCTGGAGCTTTGGTTTCCTTCCCTGTGCATCACATTCTTGCTCATTGTTACTCCAGCTACCTTGGCGACTTGCTAGAGTGTGGAAACACAGAGACTCCGTCCCCGTGATGCAAATGCTTAACCCATGGGATCACTTTAAGCTTCATTTCTAAGTGGGATTTTTATTAAGTAAATAAATAAGAAAGTCCAAGGACTAAAATCTATCTCTTTCATTTTCCTTCTTCATACTGCTATTTCCATTGAACAAAATTTCTCTTTTGTGCATCTCTAAATAGACTATATATACTCTTGCATCCTTTGTTGAAATAGCATGGCTCTAGGATTTGCTAGGTCCATGATGTATTAGAGAACAAAAGGCAACCTTCTCATTATGCTTTGTAACAGAGAAACAAAACTCCCTAAATTAAATCTAAAATCGTCCTAATAGCAGCGCCTTGACAAAATGTCCCTGGAGACTGACTCCAGATCGCCTGTCTGCACAGCATCTGCTCTGCTGGAGGACTTAGCCTTGCAAAGCCCCTTCAGTGCTCCGTGACGCCTCCGCCTCCTAATCTAGAGCAGCAATTACCAATTAGGAGAGAACAGTCCCTGTGGCGGGTACAGTGGCACACTAGCAGACCAGACAGGATGAGATAGCTCTCCCCTTTAGAAGGCTGTGATTTATGTTTATAGGTGGGGCCAATGGGTTAATTTTAACTGCCTCCTTCACTACACTTACCAGTATTCAAGGGCCTTCAGACAGCTCTGCTATCAAAATTCACTAATCCAAATCAGTTTATAAAAACACTCTCAGATTAACAAATCAATGATACTTATGCACCACAAAATTGGCTACCACTTAAAGGCTTTATGCTGACTAGATTTATAGCTTGTGTAAATCCCATTCTCATGTAATTTAGATGGAAGACAAGCAAGAGGTATCTCTGCTGTCTACTTGCGGCAGTGTAGGCCGAAAAGGAGAGTGATTCTTTATTATTGGTGTATAACAGCCTGCATTTAAAAGCTATAAGGAAGAAGCAATGAGAATACAATAGTCCAATTCCTAAATTATTATTAAAACCTAGTTTAGGAAGCTTTGGGGACATTATAGGGATGCTAGTAAAATAAGCTGAGCATGCAGGTATCATTATGTGTCTACGTACTAGAGATCATTTCAGAAACTCAAGAATTTTTCACTTTCCTAATTATAAATAAAACACATTTTGTTTCAAATAAAAATTACCCTCCCAGGTACTTCAATGCTAATCCAAGGTTAAGAATAATAGGTTTGGCCATTCTTACAAAAAAATGAATGCTATTCAAATATTAGTTTTATTGTTTTCTTTTAAGGGTGTTTTGGACACATGAAACACATTGTATCTAACATACTCTGAGCATTGACCTCTAGTAGTAGCATCTATTAAATTCTTAAAATCCCTTCAATTCAGTCCTTAATGAGAATTACTCCTACTGCTTCAAGAAGGATATAATACTAAAGCCCGCACTTGGGTTTCGGATTCAAAATTTAAAGTAAAATATTAGTTCTTGGAATTAATATAGAAATATTCCATGAATATTAATAAGAACATATCAACAGAAAGTTGATTGTTAGGATTAGATTTTTTATTCTGTGGGCATAAATAACAAGTAGATATTTGGTTACTTTAATACATCCTATGACTCAGTAAATGGATCTGAGGCTGTTTAGTAATATTTACAACAAACAGGATGGTTTCTTCATCCTGTTCTTGTTTTATTGAGGGGAAGGGGAATGGTGGGTTCTACTTTTCTTAGTGACTAGAATAAAGAGGACACCAAGATCCCTATACAATAAAACCAAACCAGTTCTTGAAAGAAGCACAGAACTTATTTGGGGACCAATCCAGGAATGCTAGATTTAGCAAATAACAGGATGCCCCAAAATTGAGTTTCAGATAAACTTTAGTTTCAGGTAAACAGTGGGTAATTTTTTTTTCAGTTTAAGGATGTCCTAGATATTTTTGTTTACCTGGAAATCAAATGTAACTGGGTATCCTATAGTTTATTGGCAACCCAACCAACCCAAAACTTAAACATATTTGTAAAAAGGGGCTATTTACAGCATATAGTTTATGCCTCTATTTCTTATAGAATAACCAGAATGAAAACTAGGGTACTTTATAGAAACTACAGTTCCTAACTGCAACACCAGTAGTCTACTGCATGCTATGAAAAAACCCACTATTAAACTAGACCAACTCTAGTACAGAACCAAACATTATCAAATGAATCTATTCCAGAAAGTGAGGATTATCTCTATTTCACTAGTAGAAGTTTGAAAAAACATGGATTTTTTTTCTTTCAAAAAGCTTGATAACGTTTGATCTTCCTCTTCAGAAAGACAACTCATGGCTTTGGTCTTAAAAGGGTTTGGCATGTAGGAAAGAGGAAAAAATATATAAAGCACCCACAAAGCCATGCACACATGTGCACACATGTACACACGTGTACATAATTGCTAAAGATTCTGCTCCTTCCACATATTCGATGGCTTTGTGTGTGCTTTAAATGTATTTTCCTCTTCATATGTTTTCTTTTGAGTTTCCTTTAAACTACCATGCAATCAAACAGGATTAATTTCTGAAGTGCAATCATGATTTTATTCACACTCCATATTTTGTCTAAGTAAATAAATATCCTAATCTTGGCTTCCCAGGGGAGAAACCTGGCAACCCCCACTTTGACCATGTGATCCAAGTCACCATCGCCAGCAATGGGACGAGCTGATGTGTGTCCTCCCGAGAAGGGCAAGGCTTCACTTCTGTGACACACCCACCAAAACACATCAGACAAACCCCAACTGAAGGACGTTGCGCAAAATAACTGGCCTGTAATTGTCAAAACTGTCAGCATCATAAGATGAAAAGAAGGACGAGGGACTGATTGTGATGCGATGGAGTTAAGGATGAGGAAACTGAACACATGTGCTGATTTTTTTTTCCTGTTAGACACGTGCTTAAGATAACTCGGTCAGGTCTAAATAAGGTCTCTGTATTAGGTAAGAGGATGGCAGCAATAGTACTTTCCTGGTTTTGATAAGTGAGCTATGGTTATGTATCAGATTACTCTTGTATCCAGGAAACACATTCAGAAGTTTTTAGAAGTAAAGAACCATGTGGGCAGCTTACTCTCCACGAGGGCAGGAAAAGTCTATGTGTCCCTGTGTGTGGATGTAAGAGAGACGAGTGAATGGGTGTCCAGTTGAGTACATGGAAATTCTTTCTCCTAGTCTTGCAACTTTTCCCAGAAGTCTGAAATTATGTCAAAATAAATAGCTAAAAGAAAGAACATTTCCTTTGGTAAAAAGTAGCCTCATTTGATTAGGAGAAGAATCTACTGGGCCTGAGGAAAACACCATTGGGGAGCAACGCCAGCTACAGTACACTGAGCTGTCTCCTCCATGTGTCCCCCCCAGTGGGTCACGGGATGGCTCCCCAGCCTATAGTTCTCTGAATGCTTCAGTGTGTTTTGCTTTTACATCTGAGAAAGTTTGAGTTTCTATAACATCCACAGACAATTTGGACCATATCTAATCAAGTCAGTGCAGTACAAAGCAATGGCTCAAACACCCAACGGTAAGGGCGGTTCTGTTTTTGATTGCTACTGAACCTAATTGAATAGAGTTATGGATGGACTCAAATGGCATGCTCAATCACCCAGATCTGCAATAACTCTGCACATCCTATTTCATACTATTTGCTCCAACTATAAAGTATTCTAATGGAGACCAAACAAAGGATTAATGCCATTTTTACCTGACTTTTTATAAGACAAGGTAATCCCATCTTTTCTAATGGAATATTGAATATGCAATGTTTTTTAAAGGATGAAATCCTTACCTGTACCCTGAGGTACTGTTTTGTGATTGTTGTATGTAGGATTATTTTGGATATACAGAAACGAATTTCTTCCTTACAGATTGAGGACCAAAATATAAAGAAAAAATACACTAAGTTTTGCTAAATAGATTACTTATTAATTTTGGTTAATTTTAACATAATCTTATGTCTATTTACAGTCAGCCTTATGTATCTGTGGATTGAATCCTTGGATCCAATCACCCACAGACTGAAAATATGCCCTCCCCCCAAAAAAAACCCAAAAAGGTACATCTGTACCAAATATGTGCAGACATTTTTCTTGTCATTATTCCCTAAATAATACAGTACAATAGGTGATTTAACATATATGGAAGGATGTGCATAGGTTGTATGTAAATACTACACCATTTTCTATAAGGAGCTTGAGCATCTGCAGGCTTAAGTGTCCCGGGGGGGTTGGTTCCTGGACCCAGTCCCCCATGGATCTTGAGAGAGGACTATAATGTGAGGCCAGTAATAGGAGAAAACTAATACAGAAAGAATATGAATATCATACTCTTAATACTTATCATCTGTATATTTATTCAACAAATATATATTGAACAACTACCAAATGCCAGGAATTGGTCTACATATGAGGAGTAGAAATACTTAAGACAAGTCTCTACCCTCGTGGAATTTACATTCTACTAGGTAGTCAGATATAACCTAATTAAACAAATGAAGGAAAAAAAAACCCACCCTGTCTGGTACTGCTAAGCATGAGGGAGAAAGATCAAGTGGAGAAGGTGTTGGGGAGGGAGGAGGACCCAGAACATCAGCGAAGTCCTCACTGAGAAGGAACCTGGAGTAGAGTCATAGGAAGATGTGGGCAGAGCCAGCGGCACACAGAGTGGTCACACAGCGGGTGAAGGGCAGGTCAGGGTGGGAGCAGGTTTACAGGAAGACTGGAGGTGAGTCCAGAGATGGCCAGGAGACCGGTCCCCGTGGGTCCCTCAGTCCAGGATAAGGGTTGAGGCTTAATTCCAAGAGTAGGGAGGAGGCAGTAATGGAAAGTCACAGACTTCATGTTTTAAGAACCATTTTACTTAGAAAAAATTCAGATTAATAGAAGATTAGAAAGATAGAACAAAGAGTTCTCACAGACTGTTCACCCAGCTTCCCTAAGGGTTAGCATCTTACACAACCATGGTGCATGTCTCAGAATCCTTTATGGTTCTAAAGGGGTCTGTTTCCTTATGTGTAGAAAACAAGTATGAACTGGTAATAATGGCCAGAGTATTTACTCTGTCCCGGGGGCATGTGCTTTATACATATCAACCCCCAGTCCTCACACAATCACCACGAGTCTGAGCGAAGTGTTATTTCTATGAGCCTCTCTCACAGAGGAGGCCACGAAGCTGCTTGGTATCCTGCGGCCAGTGGGAGATGAGGCTGGCCTTCAAGCACATACTGTGTGGTTCCCAATCTGAACTTTGGAAATGAATAGAGGAAGGGGTCTATAAGTGGCCACAGAGGTTGGGAAATAGGGGCTGGGATCTAGGGCAGGGAGGGTAAGGCAGGAGCCTGTGATGATCACGTACTGGGAAAAGAGAGAGAGAGAGGCCTCAAGGAAAGTTCCCACGTTTCTATTCTGCGCAGCTGGCTGAACCATGGTATCTTGTAAGGCACCAACTTACCAGAGGAGAAAGACCTGGAAGAGCAGGTGGGAGGCTTAGGAGCTCCACTTCAGACACACTGAAGCCGGGGAGTCCATGAGCATCCTCCACAGGAGGATGAGGAGGTTTCAAGAGTAGAGAGTGACAGGCCCGTCCTGTCACTGAGCTCATATAGGTGGAGGTGACAGAACTGTCCACTGGACTTCGCCCCAAATGTACTCTAAACCCATTTCACATTTTGCAAGGTGTGAAAAATGACAAGAATTGGTTCTTCGGTCTTCATCCTCAGCCAGTCTCCTCCAGACCCCCATCCCAGCCCTGACTTATCAGAAGAGGGACAAGGAAGGGGAGAGGCAGAGAAATAAAGAGGGGGCAGGCTGGGAGAAGACGCCAAGGAACCCAAGGACAAGAGAAGAAGAGCTTTCCAGGTGCGCTGCACGCTCGCTCCTCACTTTATCTCATTTCTGTCCAGCATCAAGATAACCACAGAAGGCAACCATATATTTTGTTTCATGTTTTTTATTAGAATTCAGCCAAATTGTCTGTTTTAGAATTTATTATTAGCTCCTTGGGCCTCCCATTACATAGCCATACATTTGATTTATAACATCAACAATTAAGTTGTTTCTGGTATAACCTTTACAAAGTCAAAATATATAGATATTTTTTTTTGCCTGGAAGTTATGAGATTTCAAATCTAATAAGTGACTTGAACAACTAATAATATTTTAAAATACTTTGGAAGTGTAAGTAGATGTGCAAGAAGATCATAGATAATAAAATTATGGTCGATGAAAAAGAGGAAAAAATACATGATAGAAAACAATAACAACAAAAAAGGTAAGAAATGAGTGGATTGCAAATTGCAGAGAAAAACAGCAGAAGCAGATAGCCAGGGGTCAGAGGATACCGACGTGAACTTGGACCACCACAAGTTATTTACCTACATTAAAATAAAATGAGCCCAGAGAGCCTTACTTGATAAATGGAGCCGCGTGGATGGACGTCCTTTGTGTATTCAAAAGGACAAACAGTGCTGGGAGAACTCTAAATTTACAATATAATTGTTGACTCCAAGTGGTAATTTAAACTATAAAGTGGTGACAGAATAATTACATACATGTTCCTCTTCTGTGTCGGATAAAATAGCACAAATTCTTGTGCCCATATATTACCAGAACATCAAAGAATATGCTGTGAGGTTCGGGTGTTGTAAGAATTTGAGGGAGGAGTTCATGGCAGTCTCTGCCACTGACGGACTGCCCACACACAGGCACTCCAGAGGAACCTCCGTGTGGCTCAAGATGTGGCTGTCACCCACACAGACAAGCAGCAGAGGGGTGCGCAATTCAAGCCCCTAAACATGAAGGTGAAGGCTTCTGCTCATCCAAGGGTTGGGTCTGGTTTTCTGGTTTTTTTTTTTGTGTGTGTGATACTGGGGATTGAACCCAGGGGCATTCTACCTCCAAGCTACATCCCCAACCTTATTTTTTTTTATTCTTTATTTTGAAACAGGGTCTCACTAAGTTGCAGAGGGTCTCCCTAAGTAGTTGAGGCTGGTTGCGAACCGGAATCCTCCTGTCTCAGCCTCCCAAGTACTGGGATTACAAGCTGTGCCACCATGGGCCTGGTTTTCTATTCCTGTGGGACAGTCCCACCCTCCTCAGTCCCTTCTCTCTCTTTCCCTGTAGTGGCTTCCTCACAATGTGATCCCCTTAGGGTCTCTGGGCGTCTAACAGGACAGCCCAGGACCCCTCCCAGGGGCCAAGAGGCAAGCTGCTGCTGGTCACCCTAAGAGCTGGGCCTGACACAGAGCTCTGTCCTCTGCACTGGACTCCTCAAAGCAGCGGGTTCAAGGGCACTGGACCCTCCCCTTTGTGGCCAGAGTTAATACCCACGGTGCTGCCTCCTTTATGAAGATTTAGGTTTATCATGCAAAAAGGGAAGAGGAGGTGCCCTGATTTGTGGAGGGAAAGGGGAAGAAGAGGAAAGAGCACTCTTGGTCCAGGGCTCTAGCTGCCTCTCACTAACTCCAGCGACGATTCTGGACCTGTTATCAGCTGAGGCACTGGAGACAGAGCACCCAGAAGCACCTGCGGCTGATGTCAGGAGTGGCCAGTGGCGGGGGACAGAGGCTCCGCAGGGGGACTGGAGGCCTGCAGTCTTGGGGTCAGAGGGGACGAAACATCCTCTAACCACGAGAGAGGGCAGTAGACGCTGAGCTGCCACCCACACACAGCAGGGACAGCGGCCGACTTGCTCTTCCACACATCCTCGGCACGCTCAGCAGGGGTGAGTGGCAGGACCGTGGCTGTCTGCAGGTGTGTGTCGACGTGCTCATCAACAGAAGACAGAACAAGAGCGGGGAAAGGCTTACTGGGGTCGGGAGTAGAGAATAACTTTTCTGGAAGTGCAAGTTACTCCACACGAAAGGAGTTCACATCCGGAAGGCCAAGGTTCACCTGTTCTGGAGACCTTTATCTTTGCTAGAAGCTGTTGTATAGAAAACAACTGTGGGAACCGGGCATGGTGGCACATGCCTGTAATTCTAGTACTTGGGAGGCTGAGACAGGAGGATCACAGGTTCATGGCCAACCTCAGCAACTTAGCGAGGTCCTCCGCAACTTAGTGAGACCCTATTTCAAAATAGAAATAAATGAAAAGGGTTGGGGGTGTAGCTCAGATGTATAATACCCCTGGGTTCAAAAATAATAAAAAACCCCCAAAAACTGTGGAAATGGCATTTCCTCTCCACATGTCTTCCCGGCAAGGCCCCAGCAAGAGCCACAGGCAGTCTCTAGGGACTCTCGGCACAAAAAGGCCACTGAGCACTTTCCTAGGGCTCCCACCCTCACTCCGGTGTATATTTTTGTCTGGCAGTAGAGGCTGCAGCAGGTTCTCTTGCTAGGTTAAGAGCTAGTACTCATTTCTTACAACAATATTCATGTTACTATGAAAATGTCGGCAGACACTGTTCTTTACACAATAGTGATCTACCCTCTTCTCCCCTATAAACAACCTGGTTCAGGCCCAGGACCAAGAGCCTTTCATCTCTCCCGGAGGCGCCTCCGACTCAGAGACTTTATGACTGATCCCGACTTGTCGAGGGAGCTCATTTCCCACTCACACTCACTATTTTGGGAGTGTTCGTGGGGCCCCGTCTTATCCAATGCAAAGTACTGGGAAGCTGCTGGGGCTCCTGGGAAGTATTTTCTCTTCTGATTCCAAGAGGGGAATCCAAAAGGACAAAAGAGCTTTTGCCACATACACTCATTCCCGTTTGCATTCAGGGGTGATGAGGCAATGTCTTGGGCTATGGCGGCCATGGCGTAAGGCGAGGAGCCCAGGCCCTTCACAGGGGTGAGTTCCTAATGGCCCCCTCACCCGGCCTCCTGGACTTCTTGTAAGCAAACAAAAACCTGTCTTGATGCTTTAAGCCTCAGTTGGTCAGGTTTTCTGCTATTGGAGCTGAAGGTATTTCTTTGGAGAAGAGACTGTGATCCATGACTGTGTTCATAGCGCACCTTTCCACACAGGTAGGGCTTGCTGAGAGAAGATTACAGCCACCTGTGCTAAGGGATGCTGCGTGGCACACAGGCCTTGGAGTCAGAGACAGCAAGTGTTCCTGGGACAGGCGCAGGCTTATACCCTTTCACTTATATTCTCAGGGACTGTCCCCTCCTTTCCTCACTGAGGATTTGTCTACCTTCCAGACTAAGTCCTCTCCCTCTCTCTTTAGGGGAGAAAGGGGGCAGGCCTGATGGTTACTCTATATGAGCTCTGAGTTTCATAACTTCAGGGGTCCTCTCTTGGGGTACAGCCGCAGCACTTGAGTGCATCTGACCCTCACTGTGCTGCCCACGGGGACCTAGGCATGGAGAGCGAGCGCTCTGCTCTTAAGTGCTCTGTGATCTGTCCTCTGATCCAGAATGTCCTCCGATCTCTCTAAACACACACACACACATACACACACACACACACGCACACACACACACACACACGGGAGTTCAAGTACCTGCTCAAATGCATGCACGATTCTGCGCTCATTCTTAGTGCAGAAGGAGATGGTGTCCGATAGCTTTCATCAGAATCTCAAAGGTGTCAGTAATCAAAACCAAACACCAAGCCAGGCGTGGTGGTGCACACTTGTAATCCCAGTACTTTGGGAGGCGTAGACCAGAGGATCTGGGTTCGCGGCCAGCATCAGCTCGCTCTCTCTCTCTCTCTCTCTCTCTCTCTC
>PVJS01010152.1:33668-48786 GCA_004027185.1 Glis glis | reverse complement strand
ATTTGGAAACAGTCTGGCTAGGTTGATGAGAGTCTCGCTACTTGCTGAGGCTGTCAGTGAACCTGCGATCCTCCTGCTTCAGCCTCCCAAGTACTGAGATTACAGGCGTGCCTGGCCACACCAGGTTCCCCTGGCCCTTTTTATTATTATGTTTTAAAAATTTGAAACATGGTCTCCCTAAGTTGCTGATGATCTCACTAAAGTGCTGAGGCTGGCCTCAAACCTACGATCCTCCTGTCTCCCAATCACTGGGATTACAGATGTTCCCCACCACCCCAGCTGACATTGGACTTTTTAATAAGCTCCACACATGATTCTCATGAGCAGCCAGGGTTGAGAACTGCTGCTCTAGAGATAGAATGAGTTTTGGGTATGAAGTGCCAGGTTCAGATCTGAAGAAGATTGAGTGCCCTCTTGAAAAACAGCATGCACCACCAAATGAGGGTGGTTTGTAAATGAGGACACACTATTCAGCGAGAGTAGAAACTGCCTGATGGAGAAGAGAGCTGCGGATGAGAACCCCCAGTCCCACCCCTGTGGTGCCTGCAGGCTGCTCCCCTGTCACTTCTCACCAATTTTTTTTTCTCTGAAAAATGAGCCCACTATGTCACTGAGCTACATCCGGTTACTCCTCTCCTGGGTCTGGGATTAATTTTGCTGTGGAGAGAGGAAGCATTTGTTAGCAAGGAACTTGAGTCCTGCACCCTGACGACAAAACAAGTTCCTGTGGACCTGGGAGACCCTTAAGGTCCTAAAGCCATTACATTTAAATGACATAAGGATTCCTCCCTTCCTTCCTTCCTTCCTTCCTCCCTTCCTCCCTTCCTTCCCTTCCTTCTTTTTTTGTACTGGGAATGGAACCCAGGGGCATTCTACCTCTGAGCAACACCCCCAGCCCTATTTTATTCTTTATTTTGAAACAGGGTCTCACTAAATTGCGGAGGGCCTCACTAAGTTGCTGAGTCTGTCCATGAACCTGCGATCCTCCTGTCTCAACCTCCCAAGTACCGGGATTACAAGCGTGCGCCACCACGCCCGGCTATAACGATCTATTCTGTCTCTATGAGAGTAGAATGAAGACATCTCTGTTTTAGGAAGAGTGTAAAGGTTCAGAGGGGCTTTGCCTTATCTGAAGAAATGATCCCGCACAGCCACATCACACGTGTATCCTTTGATATCTCAGCTGGTGAAAAGGAGGGCTGTGGGTTTTTGGTGTCTTTAGGCTGTTGGTAAGATTCCAGCTTTAAGTAAGCTCTCCCCCGTCTGCAAACGCCCTAAGTCACGTTCCCTCGGCGCTACGATTTCGTAGTCAGCTTCAAAACTGGCTTATCTTCCTAAGAAATTTGTGGCAAGACTGCAAGGAGGAATAAAATACAGTCTACACCTGCAAAAGGCCCGTAGCCTCGTGTGTGGTACAGATTTCATTCGCTCATTACTCGGTATTCATTCGTCGCTCTGTAAGAACATCCTACGCCCTTAACCCTGGCGTGGAAGAGGAACTATCCAGACTCGACAGGGAGAGTAAGCTTCTGCGAGGGGACCATCGAGTTCCTGAACTCTTACTCTACAAGTTAGGACGCCAAGGGCAGTCTGTACAACAGAACTGTAAAAGAACAGTAGTTACTATTGGAAACGATAGCGAGGGGCTCCTCTATCTCGGTAGCGTGGCCGAGCGGTCTAAGGCGCTGGATTAAGGCTCCAGTCTCTTCGGGGGCGTGGGTTCGAATCCCACCGCTGCCAGCTGAGTGTTTTGCTACTTGAATTGAAAACAAGAGATGACCAATATCAAAAACATCCATGCTTTGTGAGAGGGAAGCACTTGGGCTGAGAAGCAGCTTCGCGATGAATAAAACTGGCCAGTGCAGATTGAGATTGATGTGAAGGTGTGGGCTTCTGGTGTAGCTGGGTACCCACGCCCTACAAATCCAGCGGCTGATGGAAAGTTTTGCCAATTGGTAATGTCTTGGTAAGTCTTTAAAGATCAACTTCACTTGCGTGGTAGAGGTGGAGGAGAAACACTTCAGGTGTGGTTCACGAAGAAGCAGGTGTCCTGCGGCAGGAGGACTGATGTAAAGTCCCTACCTTGGTTACGCACCCTCCTCATCACCCCACTGGAAAGATGCATTCTTTTTCTATGGCGTATATGTATATGGAAGTATTACATGTGTACTATATATGTATACATTTCTTTTTTGTTTTCTTTTGCGGTACCGGGGATTGGACCCAGGGGTGTTCTATCTTGGAGCTACACCCCCAGCCCAATTTTTTTTTTATTCTTTATTTTGAAACAGTGTCTCACTAAATTGCGGAGGCCTCACTTAGTAGCTGAGGCTGGCCACAAACCCGGATCCTCTGGTCTCAGCCTCCCAAGTACTGGGATTACACGTGTGTGCCACCACACCCGGCTGTATACATTTCTTTTTGATAATTTAGAGAAAAAACATCCATACTTTGTCATGAAATTCTCTAAAATATTATGGTCTCTAAAAACCATTCCCAGCCAGGCATGGTGGCGCACACTTGTAATCCCAGTACCTGGGAGGCTGAGACAGTAGGATCGCAGGTTCGCGGCCATCCTCAGCAACTTAGTGAGGCCCTCCACAACTTGGTGAGACCCCGTTTCAAAATAAAGAATAAAATAGGGCTGGGGATGTAGCTCAGAGGTACAATGCCCCTAGATTCAACCCCCAGTACCGAAAAAAACAAAAACAAACAAACAAAAACCCATTCCCTATTAGAAAGAACTAGGACTTTCTTCTTAGAGAAGTAGCTGATTTCAGGTTTGAGGCAAAAAACATACAAGAAGAACCTGGCAAGAAAGCAAGAATTTCTGCAAATTTTTGACATGGTGCAGTAATGACTACTGGGTCAGGTCGAATTGACTCCTATGAACTATCAACACAATCTTTTGTAGGTAAGACCATTCTTCCCTACCAGCAACCATTTAAGATTGATTATTCCATTTTTAGGGTCCTGATGTTTATCAAGAATGTGTAGGTGTGATTCATTTTATATTCAGTTTGCTCTTCTATGATTGGACTATCTCATTCTGAAGACTAATTTCCTTCAGTTCAGATGACCTACTGGAAAATGGTAACATTCTCCCCTAAGTTTTCCCTGTAGTCTTCTATAGTTCCTATTATATAAAGGCTAGGCGTTTAGGATTGACCTTCCATTATTTTAACATTTATATATAAAGTCTCTCTCTTTTGTGTGTGTGTGTGTGTGTGTGTGTGTGTGTGTGTGTGTGTGTGGTGCTAGGGATTGAACCCAGGGACATTCTACCTCCAAGCTACACCCCCAGCCCTATTTTATTCTTTTTTTTTTTGTGGTACCGGGGATTGAATGCAGGGGCGTTCTACTTCCGCGCTACACCCCCGGCCCTATTTTTTTATGCTTTATTTTGAAACCGGGTCTCACGAAGTTGTGGAGGACCTCACTAGATAGATAGATAGATAGATAGAGAGAGGAGAGAGAGGAGAGAGAGAGAGTGTGTGTGCACATGCGCGCGCACCTGTGCACTGAGGCTGGCCGTGAACCCGGATCCTCCGGTCTCTGCCTCCCAAAGTACTGGGATTTCTTTTTTTAAATTTAAAAACCAATAAATTATTATTTAAGGAATTTTACATGTTTGGATTCCTTCAGTCCATATCAAGACCACCCTTGTTCCTTCTAAAGCTGATGTTCTAAATCTGAAGATTCATCTTCAAGATAGCCCTAAGGACAGTGGACATTGGTTAAACTTTTAAGACATCACCAATCACAGATTACATCATGATTATGGATGGCTAAATTTTATATCTCCTCAGGGAAGCACAGCACTACTGAGTGACTATGGCGCCCTGTGGAGAACTTCAATCTTTGGTCACTGCATTAAGAGCTCTTGGTTTCACAGAGCCACAAGCCCTCTTTGAAATAAACTGTTTTGAAACAGGGTCTCACTAAGTTGCAGATGGTCTCACTAAGTTGCTGAGGCTGGCTGCGAACCTAGGATCCTCCTGTCTCAGCCTCCAGGTACTGGGATTACAAGCGTGAGCCACCATGCCCAGCTTCTCTCTCTTTTTTTAATGTTCTGGAAAATTGTTTTCTATCTTCAAGATTGGTAATTCATATATTTGTGTCTGAATATACATACACTAAATCAATTTATTGACTTTTTAATTAGTAGACTTTATTTTTAAAATGTTAGGCTTACAGAAAAATTGATCAGAAAGTACATAGAAGTTCCATATGCATCCTCATTACTCTCTTATTACCATCTTGCATTCATGTGGCACATTTTGTTACAATTCTTGAGCCAATGCTGATAGCTCATTATTAAAAGTCCACTTCTTAATCGTTTAGGGTTCACTCTTTGTATCATACATCCCATGGGTTTTAACAAATGCATATCATGTAGCCCCCATTATAACATCATGTAGAATAGTTCTACTGCCTCCCAAAATTCACTGTGTTCCACATATTCATCCTTCCCTCTCTCCCTCCTTCCTCCTGAGCTCCTGGCAACTATTAAGGTATCGTTTAATAGACTCTTTTGAGGGAGACATTTTAAGTTCACAGAAAAATCAAACACAAAGTACAGAGAGTTCCCGTATATCCCTTGGGCTCATACACTCACTGCCTCCCATTATCAACATCTCCAGCAGAGTGGTACATTCTTACAATAGATGGACTGGTACATTATTAACTAAGGCTCAGAGATTGCATTAGGATTCACTCTCAGTGTTGTACATTCTAGGGGTTCTGGTAAATGTATGACATGTACCCACCATAATAATATCATGCAGAATCATTTTACTGTTCTTTATTTGTGCTTCACATACTCATCCTTTTACCCCCTCCTCCTGAATCCCTGGAAACCATTGATTTTTTGTTTTGTTTTGTTTTTACTGTCTTCACAGTTTTATCTTTTCCAGAATGTCATATAGTTGGAATCACACAGTATATAGTCTTTTTGGATTGACTTCTTTTACCTAGTAATATGTATTTAAGGTTTCTCCATGTCTTTTCATAGCTTGATAGCGCAGAATAATATTCCACTTTCTATCGTTTTCTTTTCTTTTTTCTTTTTCTTTCTTTTTTTTTTTTTTTGCGGTACTGGAAATGGACCTCTGAGCAACACCCCCAGCCCTATTTTATTCTTTTATTTTGAAACAGGGTCTCACTAAGTTGCAGAGGACCTCACTAAGTTGCTGAGGCTGTCCATGAACCTGCAATCCTCCTGTCTAAGCCTCCCAAGTACTGGGATTACGAGTGTGCACCACCACACCCGATTTAATATTCCATTAATTTACTGAAGAATAGCTTGATTGCTTCCAAGTTTCTGCCATTATGAATAAATCTGCTATAAAAAATCTCACGTAGGTTTTTGTGCGGCTATCGATTTTTGACTCATTGGGTGCTGGGTCATATGAAAAGAGTATGCTTAGTTTTGTAAAAAAAAAAATGCCAAGTGGTTGTATCATTTTGCATTTCCACCTGCAATGAAAGACAGTTCTGTTTTTCCACATCATTGATAACATTTGGTGTGGTTGGTGTTCTGAATTTTGGCCATTCTAGCATGGACTGATATCTCATTGTTCTTTTGTTCTTTTATTTGCAGTTTCCTGATAACATATGATGTTGAATATCTTTCTATATGTTTATTTCCCTTTATATCTTCTTTGGTGAGATGTCTGTGCAGGGCTTTTGCAGATTTTTAGATTGGGTTATTCATTTTCTTTTCTTTTTCTTTTTCTTTTTTTTTTTGGTGGTACTGGGGATTGAACCCAGGGGCATCCTACCTCCCTACCCCAGCCCTATTTTTTATTCTTTATTTTGAGACAGGGTCTCACTAAATTGCCAAGGACCTCACTAAGTAGCTGAGGCTGGCCGAGAACCCGGATCCTCTGGTCTCAGCCTCCCAAGTACTGGGATTACAAGCGTGCACCACTACACCTGGCTTATTCATTTTCTTATTGATGAACTTTAAGGGTTCTTTGTATAAGAGTATCTTACAAATAAAATATCTTGCAAATATTTTATCCTGGTCCATGGCTTATCTTCTCATTCTCTTGAGAGTGTCATCATGAATAGATTTTGAATTTTGTCAAAGGCTTCATTATCACATTAAGTGATTGTGATTCTTATTTTACTGGGGCTTATCAAGATATAATTCACGTGAAGTAAAATTCATCTTTTAGGTAAATAGCTCTATAAAATTTGTCAATTGCACTTGGTCATGTAATTCCAATCAAAATTAAAATACATGATATATGTACCTCATTAAAAAAAGATATAGTCCTTTCTCTAAGTTGATTGCTCTTACACAATGAAATTATTCTGTAAATATGCTTAATTGCAATTTGAAAAACTTTATAATAGTACTCTGAGGCTCCTTATAGCAAAGTATTATACTATGAATTATCAAGAAACCAAATATTCAATTAATAAAGGTTCTCTTCTGAACCCACAGAGGTACTGCAACTACAAATATTGTTTCTTCAAATCATATTTATAAGCTTTGATCTTGTGATGTCTAAAATAATGGGGGATGTTTAGATGCAATGTCAAAAAAAAAAAAGTGAAATGATCCAGACATAGTGGCACACACCTGTAATCCCAGTATACTTGTGAGGCTGAGACCGGAGGGTGGCAGGTTTGAAGCCAGCCGTAGCAATTTAGCTAAACCCTGTTTCAAAAATAAAAAGGGTTGGGGTGCAGCTTGGAGGTAGAGTGCCCCTTGGAATCCCCAGTACTCCCCCCAAAAAAGTGAAATGAGAAACAACATTGAGATTAGGAATATGATGGAGAACAGATTAAAATAAATCTCATAAGTCCTTGATTTGGCAAATGTGAGAGTTTCTTTAAATTTTTTTGTGGCACTGGGAATTGCTTATGTTTTCTGGTATGTTCTCTCTCTCCCCTTGCCCTCTCTCCCAGGTGTACCCACTCCATCTCCTTCCCTCTCCCTCTTTCCTCCTTGTTTATGTGGGTCAAGTGGACTTTTTGTCTTAATTTTATTATGTCCTACACGAGGCTCCATAATACAGAGTAACATAAAATCTAGCACATTTCTCTAAAATGAAGGCATCAAATCCTCCCATACAAAATTTAGCTGGTCGTGGTGGCGAATGCTTGTAATCCCAGTACTTGGGAGACTGAGACAGGAGGATCGCAGGGTTAGAGGACAGCCTCAGCAAGCAGTGAGACTGTCATCAACCTAGCGAGACCCTGTCCTGTTTCAAAATAAAAATTAAAAAATAGGGCTGGGGGTGTAGCTCGGAGATAGAATGCCCCTGGGTTCAATCCCCAGTACCACTATATATATGTATGTATGTATGTATGTATGTATATATATATATATATATATGTATATATATGTATGTATATATATATATATGTATATATATGTATGTATATATATATTTTTTTTTCCTGTATATATATACAGGGAAAATTAATCTGGCGAGGTGGCGCATGCCTGTCATTCCAGTACTTGGGAGACTGAGACAGGAGGATCGCAGGTTTCAGGGCAGTGTACAGCGACTTAGCGATATCCTGTTTCAAAATAAAATAAGACAAAACAAAATAGGGCTGGGGTGTAGCTCAGAGGACGACCCCCTCTCCGTTCAGTCCTCAGTACCACAGACCCCCTCTCCGTTCAATCTTCAGTATCAGCACCACAAAAAAAAAAAAAAAGGAAAAAAGGGGTAAATGACATTGTAAATGACACTGACATTTAGAGGCCACCGTGAGCTGCCTACCCGGTGCCCATTCCGGGTCTCCTTTCCTCCCCACCCGAGCCCTGTCCCACCTGCCACACCCATCCATTGGCTCAACCCCTACCCCTTCCAAGAACAGCACTTCACCCTCTCTGCCCGCTCTCTGCCCACCCAGGGCTGTCCTCCTCACCTGCAGCCAGCAGGACGCACAAAACAAGAGGGCAACAGGTGGGAGAGCGCTGCGGCGGGCGCCGTGGAGGTTACCTCCGGGCCCTGGCGCCAGGGGGCGCCCGGAGGACTCGCTCCACCCTAAAGGCGCACTTGGCCGCTCCCATTTCTAGAAAGCCAAAAGATCCAGCACCAGCAGAGTGCAGTGTGCACCCTTCGATAGCTCAGCTGGTAGAGCGGAGGACTGTAGACAGGACGGGCGTCTGTGGACATCCTTAGGTCGCTGGTTCGATTCCGGCTCGAAGGAGGTGCTTTACCCTTTTGTCCTTACCGATCGTGAGCCCGGGGCTCTGACCCCTGTGGCTGGGCTCGCCCTCCCCATGGCCCTGCCCACACGGAGGACAAACGATAGGTCCCTGGGGGTCATGGACGACCCTGGTATACTATGTGAGAACCCACCTATTCTCTCTCACCTCCTTCAGGGTCTCTGTTTATGCTCCCCTACGCTCCAGTCTTCCCCCAGGAGTATCCGTTGATGTCATCTTTCCATCCCGGAGGAAATCTCCAGGAGGACTGCTAGTGGGACTCGACGGGAGCGCAGCTCTGAAGCCCTGTGAAGGACTGGGGTGCAGGTCCACTCCCAGCACCAGCCCCTGCGCCCACCAGCGCTCTTCCGGTGGGTTCTGACACTGGTCTTGCTCTCCTCGCCGCCCCACGGCCCCCACTGAACCGACACACCCCTTTGCCTTTCCGGGAAGCGCGAGGGCTCTCCCCCCGTTCAACAGTCGAAAGCCGCCTCTGGCAAAGGGTTCTTGGTCGTTGTGCAGAGGAGGGGATCCAGGAATCCGGGCCGGCCCGTCAGCGCCCAAGCCCTGGACAGGCGGGGCCTCCTCATCCAACACTTTGTCCTTTCCGCGTCACAAGCGGAGGGTCTGGGGGCTCAAAAGAACGAGCCCGGGGCGGGGCATGGTGCGTAAGAAGGCGAGGTCCCATCCTAATCCGACCAGGCGCCTGGGGGTTGGAGAGGCCAGGCTTTAGGACCGTTCTCACTTTAGGAGCCTGCAGCCGACCCGCGCGGTCCTCCTCACGTGCAGCCCGCGGGATGCGCAGGACCAGAAGGCGACGGGTGAGCGAGCCCTGCCGCGGGCACTTTGGAGGCTGCACCTCTGCTCCTGGGATGCCAGACTCCAGTATGCAGGACCCGCGACCACGCCCAGAGGGTTCGCGACCGGGCAGGGTTCCCTTCCAAGACAGGTTTACAACCCACCCAAGGCAGAAGGAACCCGGGGCCTTCCAGTCACCGGCTTCTCCCATTTCTAGAAAGCCAAAGGACTCACCCTAGGAGGTTACAGCGTGCACCCTTCGATAGCTCAGCTGGTAGAGCGGAGGACTGTAGACAAAACAGACATCTGCGGACATCCTTAGGTCGCTGGTTCGATTCCGGCTCGAAGGAGGTGCCCCAGCTTTTGCGCCTAGACCCAGGTTAGAGGCACAGCAGGCGGCATTCCCCGCCCTCCCAGGCGAGTCGCAAATCCTCTCTGGACCGTCCACCTGTGGAAGCCTGTGCTGTGGCTGCAGGCACACATGCTATTCAGTCCAAAGGGGCCCCAGCACTTCTGCCCAAGCCCAACACCCCACACGCCCCTCCACTTTCATCCACACCCCACGAGCCTGAGTGCCTGGGGCTCTGACCACACTGAGGCTACCCGGCGGTGAAAGGTTGGGCCCCGTACCCTGGCATCCCATGTGAGATCCACCCACTCCCGCTCATCTCATTCACCCCCTCTCCATCTCTGTCTCTCCGAGCGTCTCTTTTCCCTGTCTTCAAGTCTCAGTGCTCTACTCTGTCTCTCCTCCGGTCTCTGTCTCCTCTTCTAGCATACATAGAAGGATGGACACGAAAGTGCTCCTCCCTGCCCTGCCCCAGCTCCTCCTGGCACAGATCTGTCAGTGGGGGCACATATGGCTGTGGCCTTCAGGTTGAGGACAGGGGTGTGCCCCTCTTGCCAGGCTGTTAGGGATGGCGCCCCATTAGGATCCTGCAGCAGACTCTGCGGCTGGCAGCCGGTGGTTCCGGTTCTTCTCCTTTTCTCCCCACCGCAGCCCTCCCCCGCCGCCCCACCCAGCCATCGGGGCAATCCCCCCACCCCTCCCGAGCCCCGCACCTCACCATCCCCGCCCGCTGTCTGCTCGCCCGGAGCTATCCTCCTCTTCACCCGCAGCGAGGGGGATGCACCCGCTAGAAGGCATCAGATGAGAGTCCTGCCGCAGGCACCTTGAAAGTTGCCTCGGGGCACCGGGATTCCGGATCCACTCTAAGTAAGAGCGGCGACCACGCCCAGAGGAATTGCCTCGCCCCAGAGGCGCCCTAGGGCGACAGGGCAGGGCTCCCTTCTACACCTCCACCTTCCAGTGGCTGGCCTCCACCATTTCTAAAAAGTCAAATGACCCTATCCAACAGTGTGCAGTGTGCACCCTTCGATAGCTCAGCTGGTAGAGCGGAGGACTGTAGGTGGAGCAGATACCTGTGGAGATCCTTAGGTCGCTGGTTCGATTCCGGCTCGAAGGATGTGCCTTGTGCTTTTGTGTATCCACCCTGCCAAGGGGCACCCCCAGATATTTGTACATGTTGCTTGTGGCCTCCGGGCTGAGGACAGGGCTGTGCCCCTCGTGGCCACATTCCACAAGCCTCACCTTCCCCGAGCCTTCGCACTTTTTTTCTGATGCCCCAGGAGGTTTTCCCTATGCCCCCACAGGAAGAGCAAGGAAAGCTAAAGCTCAGTTGGAGGTGGTGATACCACCTGTTCCCACAGGAACCCAAGGCCTTCTGCATGCTAGGCAAGCGCTCTACCCCTGAGCCACATCCTGTGAGTGTCAGCTTGCTGGCCCTGGGCCTTTGGAATAGACCCCAGCGAGACCCCAGTGGGGCACTCCATTAGAGTCCTTCAGGAGACGCTGCGGCTGGGCTGAGGTGGCAGAGCCTATCCGGTGCACATTCTCGTTTTCCTCCTTTTCTCCCCACCCGAGTCCCCCACCCAACACCGGCCCCACCCATCCATTGGGCCAATCTCCCCACTCCCTCCCCGCTGGCCCCTCATCTTCATCCTCATCCTCATCCTCTCTGCTGGCTTTCTGCACACCCAGGACCATCCTCCTCACTTGCAGCAAAGTGGATGCACAGGGCAAGCAGGCAACAGGTGAGGGAGCCCTGCGGCAGGCACCTCGAAGCGGGGAGGCCAGGTCCCCAGGAAGCAGGGGCGGCGACCACGCCCAGAGGGTTCGCTCCGCCCCACAGGCGCTGCGCGACCCGGCCCGACTTTTCCAAGACGGGTTTCCATCTAAACCAAGGCAGAGGAACAGAGCCTTCCAATCACTTGGGCTCCCCTGTTTCTTGAAAGCCAAATGAGCCAGCCCTGCAGAATATAGAGAGCACCCTTCGATAGCTCAGCTGGTAGAGCGGAGGACTGTAGGTTAAACGAGCATCTGCGGACATCCTTAGGTCGCTGGTTCGATTCCGGCTCGAAGGACGTGCCCTGTACTTTTAGTCAACCATCCTGGAAGAAATTTCCAGGTGCCTGATGTAGGCTTTGGGGAGAGTGAGAAAGAGACCGTTGGTAAATGGAGACCTGGATCTGTGAGCATGGCCAATCGTGCTTGTCCCTTTAGTTACATGAACAAAATCGTCAGCATATGCTTGCACCAGGTCAACTAAAACAAAAACATAATTGATTTAAATGTCACCAAATTCAAGGACTTACACAATGTGTCCACAACTGATTAATGGGTAGGCTGCTTAACCAAGAAGAAACATTCTGAACCCCAAATATCAAAAGATCGACATGGGATTCGATTATCAAAGAAGCATCTTTGGGAACCTGCACATTTCTTCCCAGGAAAATCATATGTATAAATTATTATATATATTTATATACATACACACACACACACACACACACACACACACACACATATATATACACACACACAAAATCAGAGAGCTCAACCTTGGACACGTCTGTAATCTTCTTTTCTCTGAGAGGCCAGGGACACCTGCATCCTGCCTTTCCAGTGTGTATCCCTTTGCTATTCTTTAAAACGTCATTGCTTGTACCTTGCTTTTTAGGAGTCCTGGAATTCCTTTCATCTGGTACGTCAAGAATCCACTTGTGCCAATTTGACGTCCTATCCTTCCCTTGGAGGGACCTCTAGGTGGGATCTGACTGGAGGCTGCTCGGGTCTTGCTCGCCTCTCCTTTCCGGTGGCTCCAGACTCCACACAGTCCAAGCCACATCACCCAGCCCGCCGCCACTCCGTCAGCCTCCGAACTTCCTACTTCTAAGGGGATGGGGCTCCCGCTCCAGCGCCTGCTTGAGCCTGTGATCTCTCCCCTGCTTTGGTAGCTCTGCAACCAAAAGAGAGGCCCCAGCCTCGAATGGCACCATCTACGGGGTTCAGCAAACAGGGGCCCAAAGTAGAACACTAGCCCTTCTCTCTGCCTGCACGTGGCGTTCGCTTTCTGTGGGAATAACAAGGTAGGCCAACAAGCGGGCTCTGGTGAACCGCAGCAGGCAGTGCGAAGCCCCCGGGCCTGGATTCCTCCCTCTGGGGTGGGCTGGGGGGCCGAGGGCGTGGGGCCAGTGGGTCTTCGAGGGAAGGGGGTGCTCTGGGGAACTGGCTGTCGGCCTGGGAAGCCCAGACACACCTACCTGTCGGGGTGGCCACAGGCTCAGGGGAGGAGAGGGACTCAGGAGCCTTTTTCCTGTACCTCCCATGGGTGTTTCGCTGGGCGATGGGCGCGTGAGGGGTTTCAGGGGTGGTGGTTACACAGCAGGTGGGATCTGGGTTGTAAAAGACTTATTAGCTCCAGGAGCCCAGCCCAGACACCGGTGTTCTCTGCTCGATCAAATCCACGGATCTACCGACAGACCCTCACACTCCATTGCCTTTCCGGGAAGCGCAAGGACCTTGCCCCGCTTCAACAATTGCCTGCGGCCCCTGGCAAAGGATTCCTGGTCGGTGTGCAGAGGCGGGGCACCAGGGCCCCCGGGCTGGCCGGCCGGGGCGAGGATCATAGATCAGTGCCCAAGCCCTGGGCAGGCGCCGCCACCTCATCGAACACCCTGTCCTTTGAGCGTCGGGTGCTAGGGGCCTGGGTGTTCACAAAAATGAGCGTGGGGCCGGGCATGGTTCGCAGGAGGGCGGGGCCGCATGGGGCAGCACCAGCGGCCTGAGCCTTGGAGAGTCTAGGCGGTTAGGGACCGCACCCCATTAGGGTCCTGCAGCAGACCCTGCAGCTGGGCTGCGGTTGGCAGCCGCCTACCCGGTGCCCAGTCCGGCTCTTCTTCTTTCCTCCCCACCCACCGGTCCCACCCATTCATTCTGCAACCCCTCACCCCTTCCAAGAGCTGTACCTCATCCTTTACCCGCTTTCTGCCCACCCTCCTCCTCACCTGCAGCTAGCTGAATGCACGGGGCAAGAAGGCAATAGATGGGAGAGCCGGGTCAAGGCATCTTTGAGGTTGCCTCCTGGCCGGGGGATGCCAGGCCAGGACGCCGGAGCGGCGACCACGCCCAGAGGAATTGACTCTCTCCAGAGGCGCCCTGCAGCGGCGGGGGCGTGGCTCCCTTCCAAGGCAGGTTTCCAACCAACCCAAGGCAGGAGAGACCTCTGGCCTTCCGGTGATTGCCCTCCACCATTTCTAGAAAGCCAAATGACCCAACCCATCAGAATACAGTGTGCACCCTTCGATAGCTCAGCTGGTAGAGCGGAGGACTGTAGGTGGAGCACATGTCTGCGGACATCCTTAGGTCGCTGGTTCGATTCCGGCTCGAAGGACGTGCCTCTCTGTTTTGAGTCCACACGCATGACAGCGGAGAGCCAGCAGAACCTCTCTGGACCACCCACCTTCCTAAGCCTGTGCTGAGCCCTGTCTCCAGAGAACAAACTATACTAACAGATCAAAGGAGAAAAAGAGTAAGATTATCTTACTAGATGCAGGTGGTACTGGGGATTGAACCCAGGTGTGCATTACAAGTGTGCGCCACCACACCCAGCTTTCGGGCTTTAAAAACATATTTGGAAATGTACAAAATCTCAAGACAAAAATAGGAACTATTATTGGAGAATGAAAGAAAAGCTACATAAATGGTTAGTCCATGTTTATGGACTGGAAAATTTATTATTATAAAAAATATCATGCCGGGGGTGGTGGTGCACGTTTGTAATCCCAGTACTTGGGAGGCTGAGACAGGAGGATCACAGGTTCACGGCCAGCCTCAGCTCCTTAGTGAGACCCTCAACAATTTAGTGAGACCCTGTTTCAAAATAAAGAGTTAAAAAATAGGGCTGGGGGTATAGCTCAGGTATAGATGGGGTTTTAGTTCAATCCCCAGTACCACAAAACAAACAAACAAAACAAATCTTCTCCAAATAATATGTGATTTTCAGACTCCAATTAAAATTCCACAATTGAGCAGGACAACTTGACAAGACAATTCTAAAATGCATGTGGACATGCAGAAAATCACACTTGCTTAATAGACTTTTGAAAAAGAACAAATAGAGCTTGCTGTACCAGATACCAAAAAATTATTATTATAAAGACATAACAATTTAGGCAGCATGTTAGTGGTACAAGCTATACAAATATACCAATGGAATAGTACAAATTCTAGAAATAGTCCCAACTATGAACATTGACTTGTGACAAAGATCACACTGTAGTGTAATAGAGAAGAGATTGTCTTTTCAATAAATGGAGTTGATCAATTAGCTAATCCTGGGGCATGTAATGAATCTTGATTAAAAATACCTATCACAGCCAGGAGTGGTGGTGCACCCTTATAATCTCAGTACTTGGGAGGCTGAGACCAGAGGATCTGGGTTTGTGGCCAGCCTCAGCTACTTAATGAGACCCTGTTTCAAAATAAAGAATAAAATATAGGGCTGGGGGTGTAGCCTGGAGGTAGAATGCCCCTGGGTTCAATCCCCGGTACTGCAAATATATATATATATATATATATATATATATATATATATATATATATATCACATATAAAAGTGATGCATTATAAATGCAGTTTTGAAATGTAAACAATAAAAAATATCTTGATGACCTTGATTTAGCAAATCTCTTTTAAATGAGATATAAAAACCACATATATAAAGAGATAAAACTGATCAATTGAACTACATTAAAAGTAAGATTGTCTCTCTCTTTTTTTTTTTTTTTTTTTTTTTTTTTTTT
>PVJS01010152.1:7500-33568 GCA_004027185.1 Glis glis | reverse complement strand
CCATGCCTGGCTAGATTGTCTCATTTTAAAGAAATCCTTAAGTAAACGAAGAGCCCTTCCACAGTGTAGAAGAATGTGTTTGTAAAACATATATTCAGCCAGACACGGTGGCTCATGCTGTATATAGGAAAGCAATTGACTTTTATATGTGAACCTTGAATTCTGCAACCCTGCTCTTTAATATTTGCAAGATGCTTTTTGTCAGTTGTTTCAGATAGACAATCATGCCATCTACAAGCAAAGACAGTTTTGTTTCTTTCTTTTCAGTCAGAATGCCTTTTATTTTCTTGTCTGATTGTGTTAACTTGGATTCCAGTATGTTGAGTGGGAATGATAACAGGGCACTTCCTTGCCTTGTCTGATCTTGGGGGGAAGCATCTAGGTCCTCACCATTATGATGTTAGCTGTAGGGTTTTTGTAGATGTACTTTATCAAGTTGAGAAAGTTCCCCTCTATTCCTAGTTTTCTAAGACTTTATAATTATGAATAGGTGTCATTATTTTGTCAAATGCCTTTTTCCAAACCAATATATGATTATACGGTTTTTCTCTTTAGACTGTTGATATGATGGATTATGTTGATTTTTGACTACCGAGGTAGGCTTGCATATCTACAATTTGGCTGTCATGTGTACATTGATGAATACATTACATAGTGAGACATTCATCAACCTAGCGAGACCTTGTTTCAAAATAAAAACAAAATGGGGCTGGGGTAGAATGCCCCTGGGTTCAGTCCCCAGTGCCACCAAAAAATAAAAATAATAATTAATGGTTTCTATAGAGCGTGCAATTTATATTAAAAATAACCTAAGTGCATTAGTCAGCTTTCTGTTACTATAAAAAATTCCTGATATAATTGTTATGGTTGATCTTAAATGTTCCCCAAAGGCCCATATGTTAAAGGGTTGGTCCCCATTGTGCCATTAGTGGGACGTGGCGGAACCACTAAGAGGTGGGGGTTAGTGGGAAGTCTGTAGGTCCTTGAGGGGACTTGGGACACCAGCCCCCTCCTTGCTCTCTCTCTCTCTGCTTCTGGGCCATGAGGTGAGTTGTTTTGCTTTGCCACATGCTTCCTGCCATTGCTACCCAGGATCCTCATCAGGGCCTTAAAATCAGAAGGTTTACCCCATCATGGACAGGAGCCTCTAAAACCACAAGCAAAAATAAACCTTGTCTCTTTAGAAGTAGATTATCTCATGTATTTGTTATAGTGACAGAAATCTGACTAACACAAGGGTAGAGCTCTCATGCATGGGATTAGTGACCTTATAAAAGAGGCATCTTGCTCTCTTTCTACCACTCCAGGGCAAGCGAGTAGATGACTCTCTGTAAACCAGGAAGAGGTCACTCACTAAGTGCCTGACCATGCTGACATCCCATGTCAGGCTTCTATGCTCAACAGTGAGAAATAAA
Source organism: Glis glis (assembly GCA_004027185.1). Taxonomy (NCBI): domain Eukaryota; kingdom Metazoa; phylum Chordata; class Mammalia; order Rodentia; family Gliridae; genus Glis; species Glis glis. The sequence goes on along the minus strand of PVJS01010152.1, from coordinate 32,153 downwards.
TGGCTGGGAGCCGGGTGTGGTGGCGCACGCTTGTAATCCCAGTATTTTGGGAGGCGGAGACTGGAGGATCCGGGTTCGCGGCCAGCCTCAGCTCTCTCTCTCTCTCTCTCTCTCTCTCTCTCTCCTTAGTGAGGCCCTCCGCAACTTCATGAGACCCGGTTTCAAAATAAAGTATAAAAAAATAGGGCCGGGGGTGTAGCGCGGAGGTAGAACGCCCCTGGGTTCAATCCCTGGTACTGCAAAAAAAAAAAATAAATAAATAAATAAATAAATAAAAGAAAGAAATGGCTGGGGTATTTGTTTGTTTTTTACTTTTGTAGGGATGGAAGCCAGGGCCTTGTGCATGGTAAGCAAGGGCTCTACCACTGAGCTACAGTCCCAGCCCATCAAAGCCTATTTTTGAAGCCACCCAGTCCATGGTAACTTGTTTACAGAAGCCTGAACTAAGACATCCTTTTTTATTTTTTGACATTCTTTTATTATAGCAATTTGTGATAGCACTCTGTCTTGCTTTCCTATGTTATCAAAAATGGAAAGGGAAGAAAAGAAGAAGAAGAAAATTATTTCATTTTAAGGAATTAATCATAATGAAAAATACAGGTTTCTGTACTGCATCTGTTATTTTAATCCAGTCTCTCCATTCTGAACTCTGATTTGGTGCATACACGTGGATTTCTGTTTTGCCTCCCCTCCTTCTGGAGGCAACAACAAGCAGGTTGTTGCTGAAAGGGTTGAATTCCTCTTGCAGTTGGTAGTTCATTATAGTTTTACATTTCCTGGGCTCTAGATAGCCCACATGGTATTTGACTTTCCCCAGTGACTGGTTGGATAATTTTGTAAAATTAGTTCCCATCTTCAGGGAAATATTTCTGAAATTCATTAATTTTTAGCCAAAGAAATCTTGTATTTCTAAAAACTTAGTTTTTTTTTCAAGATACCTGATTATCTCTACATATTTCTGAGGCTTTTTATTTTGAAAAGTTTCAAACCTAATAAAATAGCTAGAATAGTATAATGAACCAATTCATGCCAAGCAAGTGTTATCTATACTCCTCACTTTATTTTGAAGGAAATCCCAGATATATCATTTTTGCTATAACTTACTTTTAGTTACAGAGTGCTAATTAAATTTTTGATACAAGTAAGCCACAATAGAGTTTTTACTGATGAGGAAAATCAAAGTAAAAGATATCAACTAATAATTAGGGAAGAAGTATAGTTCAAGAATGTTGCAATCCATTCATCCAATAGATTTGTCATTCTAGTAGTCTCCTTAGTTTAAACATTTTTCATCTTGATGTACAGAGAGGGAAAGTTTTCCAGCATTTTTTTTTTTTTTTTTTGCGGTACCGGGGATTGAACCCAGGGGCATTCTACCTCTGAGCTACACCCCCAGCCCTATTTTTTAATTCTTTATTTTGAAACAGGGTCTCACTAAGTTGCGGAGGGCCTCACTAAGTAGCTGAGGCTGGCCGCGAACCTGGATCCTCCGGTCTCAGCCTCCCAAGTACTGGGATTACAAGCGTGCGCCACCACGCCCAGCTTCCAGCATGTTTTAAAAGCAAGAAACAAAATACAGATAGTGTAAGAAAGTCAAAGTAAATAAATAATGAATTATTTGCTTGTATAAACACACAAGAAGACTGGAAGAATACACATTAAAGTAGTGAAAATGGCTGATTAGAGAAGTGGGATGGAGGGGATAGGAATAAGAAAGAACTAGGTTTATTTCTTTTTTTTTAGTGCTGAGCATGCTAGGGGCTCGAGCATGCTAAGCAATTGCTCTACCACTGAGCTATGTCCCCCATCTCTATGAATCAACATATGGTTATATTTTTTACTTTTGAACCACATGAGTGTACTTTAAAAATAAATAAAATCTAAAACATCATATTTTACATCTTTACTACATACATAAAAAGCATAAACAATAGAAATCTTTTAACATGCTCTACACTTATGCAAAAACTAAGAAAATCTTATGATTAAGTAGGTTTGAAAGTATTATTAGCTGAATACCAAAGCCACTATCGATTGTACAGCTCTATAATTAAAAAAAAATTACCTGACCTTGATCTCATCTTTTTTTGCAGTAGTCTTAATCATTATAGCTCAACCAAGGTTTGTTTGTTTGTTTGTTTATTGTGGTGCTGGGGGCTGAACCCAGGGGCATTCTACCTCCGAGCTACACCCCCAGCCCTATTTTTTATTCTTTATTCTGAAAGAGGGTCTCACTAAGTTGCGGAGGGCCTCACAAGTTGCCGGGGCTGGCTGCGAACCTGTGATCCCCCTGTCTCAGCCTCCCAAGTTCTGGGATTACAAGCGTGTGCCACCACGCCTGGCTCAACCAAGGTTAAAAAACAGGTATAGCAACTAGGCGTGGTGGCACACTTGTAATCCCAGTACTTGGGAGGCTGAAACAGGAGGATCACAGGTTTGAGGCCAGCCTCAGCAATGCAGAGAGGCCCTCTACAACTTAGTGAGACCCTGTTTCAAAATAAAAAAATGAAATAGGACTGGAGGTATAGCTCAGAGGTAGAATGACTCTGGGATCAATCCCCAGTATCTCTCTCTCTCACACACACACACACACACACACACACACACACACACACCAACATGTATAGCTTAGTGTTCTTTACTAGCTCTCAGACTTGTGGGTCTCTTTTCCTTATACCCTTCCTTCCTTCAGCTCAACAAGCAAGAGTTCTAGTGGCTGGTTTAGTTAGCTTTGTTTGGCTCATCTTAATCAATTCTCCCAGTCTCTGCTCCCACTCCTTCCCTTTGAGTCTAGTGTTGACACTTCCCATGCCTCACGCGTGCTTCCTTTCAGCTGAATTTGTTTCTCTAAGAAGGATTCTGTCCAGCAAGGGTGGAATTCAGCCAAACGAAGTCCGGGAGGGCCCAATGTGTTCCTCGTCCCAGCTCAAAGCTTAATTGGTGTTCATTTCACAAGAGCAGCTATTCCTCAAGTCTGGAGTTCAGAGCAGTTTAATTCACAGGTCATTTTTAAAGCATCTAGTATGTGCCGCTGTGATTAACGCTAGAAAGGCAGAGATGAAAATATTCCTGCCCACGGGATTCAGAGAATAGCAGGGGACACCGACAAGAAAGCAAAGTTGTAACACAGTAGATTAAATATTGAGTTTGAGGTCAGTAGAGTTTATCATGGTTCAGGCTGAAAGGTGTTTAGAGTGGTGGGATTAAGAGGGATGGGTAAAGCCGGGCGTGGTGGCGCACGCTTGTAATCCCAGTACTTGGGAGGCTGAGACCAGAGGATCCGGGTTCGCGGCCGGCCTCAGCTACTTACTTAGTGAGGCCCTCCGCAACTTAGTAAGATCCTGTTTCAAAATAAAGAATAAAAAATAGGGCTGGGGGTGTAGCCCGGAGGTAGGATGCCCCTGGGTTCAATCCCTGGTATCACACACACACATAAAAAAAAAAAAAGAGAGAGAGGTATGGGTAGAAATCCCTTCTCAGAAGAATTGAGTAGACGGAGTCTTGGACATGAATAAGAGAATAAGAGGTAGTTACATCTTTATTCAAGGCAAAGAATGGGCACAGATGGAAAAATGTGAATAATGGTCCAGAATTCTAACTAATATTTTGGGTATGTGGAAGTATATATATTTTCAGTAGAGAATAAAGGATGAGGCAGGGAGAAGAAACAGAAGAAGACAGGGATGAGACAGGGAGCCTTCCTCTCTCTTATCACACCCTTGGGGCTCCCGTCATTTTCAAATCCAGAAGCCAGGAGAGGGATTTCCTCTATCATTTCAGTCCTCAGGGAGAAGAGACAATGCCTGTGTTACTTGGAATACAAATGTTTCCCCCGAGTGCAGGAGGAAGGTGGATGACAGGCATAGTCTTCCACTGTTGGTTAATCTCCACCCTTCCCCTCACTTCTATGTTAATGCTCTTACTGTAGCTGCCTGGCTTGAGGTTGTTGACAAACAAATGCAGAAATATTCCCAGTCACCTATTGTTGAGTGAAGGGTCAGCCTCCTTTTCAGATTTACCTGGCACGGTCTGGGAAATTTCCATAGAACTGCAAATCTCCCCTGGACCTCTTAGAATGCATTCCCTCCTCTCTTTCCTCTTATCTTCTCATCAACTGGGTAACCTTTCTCCAGACTGCACTGCTGCTTCCTAGGCTCCTTCTAAGTGGTCAGTCCTCATTTGGGGACATTTCCATTGGAAACCAAAGTTATGCATGAAGAATCCTACCTTTCAACAGAGAGAATGATTAGAAACCAATGACTTTAGCCTTCTTTTCTACTCTCAGGCTAATGCCAGGCGGCAGGAAGGATGGGGTCTAAAAGAAGAAAACCGACACTTTGTACTTGAAATCTAATAGAAAAAAAGTGAAGACAAAGCTTCAAATAGAATATGTTTCATCTACAAGAAACTAGAGAAAAGCTCTAGGTAAGGGTAATAAGTCTTTTCAAAGATAGCAGGCATGGTGTTCCCCTCCATATCCACCCCTGCCTTCCAGCCACATTCTGGTAGTGATATATCTTGGAGCATTGTGTGATCATTGTCTTTTACTTCAATTGTGCCCCTTAGAGCCTGAGACAGTTATCACATTGCCGTAGACATTCTTTCTACAGGGAGGGAAGGGTGGGTCCTGGTGACTTACTCATGGCCACAAGAAGGGGCAGTATGACACAACCTCCTTGGACCCCCCCCCCCCCCCGCTGCCTCGTGTTCACCATGCAGAAGATCAGCATCTGAGGAATTATGCCAGGGAGGAAAGCCCATGAGAAGAGATGACCCAGCTTCTCTCTGTTTTCCCAAGTGCTGTGCCCATCCTCTGGAACACCAAGGATGCCAGGCTTGTCAGCCTCATAGCACAGGGTGTGGGAAGACTGCAGGGTGGAGCAGGATGTTAAATCATAAACAGGGAAAGAGAATGCCTTCAGGGTGGCCCTCACCCTCATGGAGACATTAAGGCCATTCAAGGGTGGGTAGGAGGAATTCCTTCCATATTTGGAGTTGGCACTCAACTTTCCTATCACTTAAGATTGGGTTTAGGCTTGGTTCAATGGAGTGTTTTCACAGGAAGCAACAGAGGGCCAGAAAGAGTCCTCTTGGAGGTGACCAGTGCTATCTCATTACACTCCACCCCTTGCGTTCTGTGCTTTAGCCCAAAGTACTGTCTTTATATGCTGTTCTTTTCCACTGAAGACCCTCCTCCCCTGTCAAATCCATACATTTTTTAATATTTACTTTAGGAATCACCTTTCTCCAGAATCCTACCTGTCTCTCTAAGTCTCACTTTGGTTTCCTTTCTGTGCGTCCCTTAGCCCTCGATAGGTACCTGTAGTATTTCACCTGTCACACACCTTAGTTTTCCTGTCACTTCATTAGGCAGTGAGCTACATGAGCATAGCAACAATGTCCCTTTTATCTCTGAATCAATCATCAAGTGCAGCATTTGGTACCTAACAAATGCAGAGCATAGCCGAATGACTTCACTGATAATAAGGCAATTTCTACAGAAGATGGAGACTGAATGAATGCCTAGGGGAAAAAAAAAACCCACAGATCTGCTTTATCCTAGAGAAAAGGTACAAAAATATTCCTACTCACACATTTGGGACCCACAGGTGAGAAGCTGTTAAGAGCTGAATGTTTTCTGGGAACAAAGACTGTTTGGGCGTGCTAGAGAATAATTGGGCTGGCAGAGAACCACGGGTCTTCAAATCAATGTCCATGCTTTGCATGGTTACAGGGGATCAGTATTCTTCTGATAACCGGGGCTTTTTAAAAACAAGGCTTTAGAATGTCACTGATTTGGTTTTTCTAATTTGTTGTGGTCTTCAGAACTGGAAGGATTTGAATCAAAGGGTAAAGACTTCATTTCTGATTTTTAATTAATTATTTCAATCAGGAACTCATAATTCTGCTTCTGACAAACCATCTAAGAAGAACCCAGGTTTGTGAAAGGGTCTTTGATTGGTAGTTCAATGGGGGTGAATATCATGGATTAAAAAAGCTTAAGGAACTCTTTTTTTTTTGGTATTGGGGATTGAACCCAGAGGCATTCTACCTTTGAGCTACTACCCCCAACCCAGTTATTTTATTTTTTATTTGGAAACAGGGTCTTGCTAGGTTGATGAGTCTCACTACTTGCCGAGGCTGTCCTAGAACCTGCAATCCTCCTGTCTCAGCCTCCCAAGTACTGGGATTACAGGTGTTTAGGAATGCAAGTACTTTGTGGAGTTCTGAGTTCAGTTAGGCCCTCGGGTTGCTGGAGAAGAGTAATTTCATATAATAGGTGTACGAGGTGGCCTAGATTCCTCCTGCTCATTTGACAGCTGGGAAGAAGGTGGGGTACCAGCAGGGGCTAGACTTCTTGACAGTCCTTCCAGGGGAGTGGCAGGACAAGCCTAGATTTTGGTGTCCTAACTTACAGCCCAGGGCTTTCTCTACCACAACATTTGTCAGTTCATTGTTGGAAATGCCTTTAAATCCTTCGCTCCTTACAGAATTTCACAATTGAGGAGCATAGAGAGCTACTCAGCTAGTATGTGGAGATGCAGGAATTCAAAGGTTCAAAGTCTGGTTCAAATTCTGATCCTGATCGAATGGAAATCATGTTCTTTTTTTTTCCCCCTGTGGTACTAGGGGTTGAACCCAGGGGCATTCTGCCTCTGAACTATACCCCAGCACTATTTTATATTTTTATTTTGAAACAGGGTCTCACTAAGTTGCGGAAGGCCTCACTAAGTTGCTGAGGCTGGCCACAAACCTGCGATCCTCCTGTTTCAACCTCCCACCTTCCAAGTACTGGGATTACAAGCGTGCGCCACCACGACCAGTGGGAGTCATATTCTTTACAACATAATTTTTTTTCTGTTACTTTTGCCCAACTCAGATGCTAATGATATTGTTATAATAATGAGGTATCATCACTTAAGGTCTGAGAATAGGAGATGTGAAGATGGAGGAGGCTCCTGGCATTTTTTAAACCTAAATTTTAGCTACTCTTTGTAGAATATCTTCCCCAGCTCTAAAATCCACAAATGATGAGCTTGGGTGCATCGCATATTCACAGGATCTGTAACTGGAGAAAATGGGACATGTGCTCCACACCAGTTTGGGGACTATTAAGAAGAGGACTCACTCTGACTGGGATCATGTTCATATTGTCGTACAGATGGAAAAGATAATGGCTTGTGGTGGGAACCAGAGCGGTGGTACGACAGAATTCATCCTGGCAGGCTTCCCAAACCTCAACAGTACGGGAGTGGAACTGTTTTCTGTGCTCCTTCTTGTCTATCTGCTGACTCTGTCAGGCAACTTGTTGATCGTGGGGCTGGTAGGAGCTGACACTCGTCTCCACACCCCCATGTACTTCTTTCTGGGTAACCTGTCCTGCCTGGAGATTCTGATCACTTCTGTCATCATTCCTAAAATGCTGAGCAATTTCCTCTCAAAGCAACACACTATTTCCTTTGCTGCATGTATCACTCAATTTTATTTCTACTTCTTTCTTGGTGCCTCTGAATTCCTACTGTTGGCTGTCATGTCTGTGGATCGCTACCTGGCCATCTGTCATCCTCTGTGCTATCCCTTGCTCATGAATGGGGCTGTGTGCTTCCGTGTGGCCTTGGCCTGCTGGATGGGGGGACTCCTCCCTGTGCTTGGTCCCACAGTAGTGGTGGCCTTGCTTCCTTTCTGTAAGCGGGGAGCTGTGGTGCGGCACTTCTTCTGTGACAGCGGCCCACTGCTCCACTTGGCATGCACCGACACCAAGAAGTTGGAGGAGACTGACTTTGTCCTGGCCTCTCTTGTCATTGTATCCTCATTGATGATTACTGCTGTGTCCTATGGCCACATAATCCTGGCTGTCCTGCGCATCTCCTCTTCTTCCGGCCGTCAGAAGGCCTTCTCCACCTGTACCTCCCACCTAATGGTGGTGACCCTTTTCTATGGAAGTGCTATTTTTCTCTATGTGCGGCCATCACAGAGTGGCTCTGTGGACACTAACTGGGCAGTGACCGTGGTGACAACATTTGTGACACCTCTGCTGAATCCAATCATCTATGCATTGCGCAACGAGCGAGTCAAGGAAGCCTTGAAGGACATGTTTAGGAAGGTGGTAGCTGACTTTATAGGGAATCTTTTACTTGCTGAGAGCATGAGTAAGAAAACAGTGAGGCGAAAGTGAAGGAACTTGATAACTAGTCTCAAGTCCCAACTGTCTCCATTGTCCCGTCATCGTCATGGATATCATCAAAGACTGAATTCTGGAACTGCTAATAAACTTCAGAGATATCAAATCCACTCTTCTTTGCTTTAAGGTAAAACTCATCAATCCTATATTCTACCTAATATAACCCATACTATTTTTGATACATCATAATCAACATCACTGTCATTTAATAAGACCTTCCAACTGGTAAGATCTTAACCTATTGCGGTAACTCTGGCGGACGATCTACTCTGTGATTCCTGCCACGGAAGGTCACTGCACCAAGCAGCTTCCTGACAAAACAGCCTATGGCTCCAGCCACAGGCGGTCGCTGCCCAGACAGCTTCCTGAAGCCTGTGGTTCCTGCCACAGGTGGTCACTGCACCAGGCAGCTTCCTAACAATGGTCTTCTCGCACGAAACAACACGAAGTCTGATATGGTAATTTGCAAAATAGTTATATTTAATAATCGGGGGGTCGGGGAGGAGATAGAGATGGCAAATTCTCCCTGAGCTCTATAGCCAGGGCCTCATTTTTATAGGAATTTTGAAAGTTAATCAAACCCAGGAATCAGCAATTATCACAGGTTGCAGTAAAAGTTAATCAAACAGAGATCAGCAATAATCTCAGGTTTCGGTAAGGATTAATCAAACAGGGATCAGCAATTATGTGACAAGCCTAGGGGAAGGAGGGATTGACCATTAGCACCTTGAAGATTACACCAGGTCCCTTGGAATGTGTCTGTTTGCGGACAGATCCCACCCAGCCAAATACCATGTATCCAAACTGGGCTGGTCCAAGATGATAATCTCAGTGTGCTTCTAAAACAGGTCTCGGCCCTCAACATTAACCTAAGGATTCATGGTCACCTTGGAAATCTAAGGATGTGCTTCAGAAAACTTTAAAGTAGAATAGGTATTTAAACTTTATATGTTTGAATATAAACACATTTGTCTGGGAAAGAGATTCATAGCTTTAATCTAACATTTAGAGTTATCTCTGTGTATCCTTTCTTCAAAAGTTAAAAAACTGATTGAGTCTCAGTAGCACCTTCCAATTGTTTATGAAATCAAGGATTTTAAGAAATATGTCATTATAATAAAAATGAATAAACATAGATTCTTACTTTTAATTATTAATTAATTAATTAATTAATTGTGGTACTGGGGATGGAACCCAGGGACCTTCTACCTCCGGGATACACCCTCAGCCCTATTTTATTTTTTATTTGGAAACAGGGATTCACTAAGTTGCTAACATTCTCACTGAGCCACTGAGGCTGGTCTCGAACCTGTAATCTTAGTGCTTAGCCTCCCAAGTACCAGGATTACAGGCATGCACCACCAAGCCTGGCTTAGACTCATATTTAAAATAGTCTGTTCTTTGGTTTCCCTAGGATCACAATTGCTGAATTTTCTCTCATTTCCAATTGCTTTCTTTTTCTTTCTGTTTCTGTTTTACAAGTGTATCCTTCTCAATGAAGTTATTAGATAATAGAGCTAATAAAGGTGTAATCCTAAAGGCTCTTTTCTTTTGTCTTTACATTCTTTCTAGGAAATTTCATCCATACCACGGTCTTAATAATTATCTATAAATGGCTGTCATATTTATATCTTCTGGCCTAATCTCAACTCTAGACTCACAGATGTGATTGCCTACATACATAACACCTCCCTAGAGATGTCTCAAACTCAGCATGCCCAAGACTGAATTCACCATTTCTTTGTCCCCTGCCTCCAACCTTGGTCATCTTTCTTTGTTCTCTATCTCAGTAAATGCAATGGATCATTATTCATTACATAAACCAGACAACTAAGAATCTGATCAATTCATTCTTCTATCCAGTCCACCACCAGGACTTGCCCTCAGTAAGTAGCTTCACTTCTCATTTCTACTGCAACCTGATGGATCTTTTCTAAAGCACACCTGGTTATATCACAACCATCTACTCTAACACGGCCACTTCAATATTTTCAATGGCATTCTACAGTGTTAAGATAAATCCAAAAATTTGATTGTGATCTATGAGGCCGGACATGTTCTGTTCCCTGCCTACTTCTTGAGAATTTCTCATAATACACAGCTCACCACTACATCCTTACACACCATGTTTCTTATAGATTGGCCTTCATTTAATTCCTCTCTGCAGCCAAGAGAGCACTTACACATACTCTTTCCTCCTCAGAGGTTCAGGTATCTTCTCAAGCATAATGTCCTCTGTAAGTTTTCTATATTGTCCACTTAACTATTATAAACTTTCATGGGTCTGCATTACTTTGCACTGGAACAGTTATTCCCATTTAAATATATATATATATATATATATATATATATATATATAAAATCGTTACACTTTGTGTATTCCCATTCCTCTTGACTCTAAACTCTGTAAAAAGAGAAAGACTATCTTTTTATCTTACCAATATGCTCCAGTGTTTAACAGAGTGCCTAGTGCATTCTAGATATTCAATAATTACTTGTTGATGAAAGAATGTAGAACACAAGGAATAAATCAATTCTGACTGTAGGCTTAAGGAAGGCTCGAGAGAAGAGCTCTCATTTGTGCCAGTTCTAAAGGAACATTTCAACAAGTGGAAAGGAAGAAAGGGGATTGCTGACTAGAAGGAATAGAGTGGAGGTACTGACGTATAAAAATAGGTAGCAAGCCAGAGGTGATGCTGAACACTTGTAATCCCAGTACTTGGGAGGCTGAGACAGGAGGATCGCAGGTTCGCATCCAGTCTCAGCAACTTAGTGAGGCCCTCCGCAACTTAGTGAGAATCTGTTTCAAAATAAAAAATAAAATAGGGCTGGGGGTGTGGCTCAGGGGTAGAACGTCCCTGGGTTCAATCCCCAGTACCACAAAACAAAAACAAAAACAAAAAGTGGTTTGGGAGTGTAGCTCAAAGTTAGAATGGTCTGGGTTCAAACCCCATTACGCCCTTCCCCCGCAAAGATGTAGTTGTAATAGTTAAGGCGAACAATAATACAGGCTTGGATTTATTTGCTTTCCCAGTCATGTGGCATACTAGATATACTACAAAATTTCTGTTACTAAGCATATTAAGTTTTTAAAGATATTCTTTAAAAGTTAGCTAGGTTGTCAAGAAAATAAAGAATCACAACTAAAGAGGAAGCTGACTATATCTCTGATGCCTAGAACAGACCCTAGCAAATAATAGGGGCCCAAGAAATACTTATTGAACGAATGGAAGACTAACGAGCAGATCATGGTCATGTTTCTGAGAGATACCATTAAACTCATACAAAAAGGAGCTTGGGTGTCAATCATCATTGCTGCCTTACTTATTCCAGTGACTACTTGAAATGGGCTTGCCTACATAGGACTGGAACTCTTACAGGCTACTGTCAGTGAAAGGGGTAGCCTTGTAGGAACTTTTCCTTGCTACAAAAGAAGACAATCCACAAGTTTTTCTGCCTTAAGAAAAATGTCAGCCATTTTTTCTTAAATTTATACTCTTAATGGAAGTTCTGCCTTCATGTACAAAGTTCGTGTCATCTTGGAAACCCCAAGATAAAGTATTAATACAAGCATAATTCCTAGCAAATAAGACTCAAAGGCAGAATCTATACAAAACTTCTCAGGAGGGTCTTATCCAAAACCCAGATAGCACAAGACTCCTTTAGACAAAGCCTGTTCATATGTATGCCCAAAATTCAATATGAAAACACATACAAGGAACTTCATCAAAACTTAAAATTTTGTACATCAAAGGATACCATCAAGAAAGTGAAAAAGACAAGGCCGGGTGTGGTGGCGCACGCTTGTAATCCCAGTACTTTGGGAGGCGGAGACCGGAGGATCCGGGTTCGCGGCCAGCCTCAGCTCTCTTGTTCTCTCTCTCTCTCTCTCTCTCTGTCTCTGTCTGTCTGTCTCTCTCTCTCCTTAGTGAGGCCCTCTGCAACTTCATGAGACACGGTTTCAAAATAAAGTTTAAAAAAATAGGGCCGGGGGTGTAGTGCGGAGGTAGAACGCCCCTGCGTTCAATCCCCGGTATATAAAAACGCCTGCATAATAATATAAAGAAAATAACCCAGTTAGCTGGGCGTGGTGGCGCACGCGTGTAATCCCAGTACTTGGGAGGCTGAGACAGGAGGATCACAGGTTTGCGGTCAATCTTAGCAACTTGTGAGGCCCTCCACAACTTAGTGAGACCCTGTTTCAAAATAAAGAATAAAATAGGGCCGGGGGTATAGCTCGGAGGTAGAATGCCACTGGGTTCCATCCCCAGTACCACAGAAAAAAAATTTAAAAAAATAAAGAAAATAACCAAGTTAAAAAATGGACATATATGGCTGGATGTATACATCCAGCTACAGAGCATTTGCCTAGCATGCGTGAAGTTCTAGTTTTGATTGCCAGCACCCCCCCCAAACAAGCAAGCAAACAAACAAACAAAACAAAAACACCCAAAAAATGGACAAAGGATCTGAATAGACTTTTCTCCAAAAATATACAAACAGGTGATAAGAACATAAAAAGACTCTCAACATCATTAGTCATCAGAGAAATGCAAATCACATCATAATGAGATACTACTTCACACTCACTAGGATGGCTATAGTCAAAAGGACAATAATAAACATGGACAAATATGTAGAGAAATTGGAAACCTCTCACATTGTTGGTGGTCATGTAAAAGGCTGCAGCTACTTTACAAAAGAGTCTAGCAGTTCTTTAAAAGTTTAAACACAAGCCAGGCATGGTGGTGCACACTTGTAATCCCAGTACTTGGGAGGCTGAAACCGGAGGATCCAGGTTCGTGGCCAGCCTCAGCTACTTAATGAGGTCCTCTGCAACTTAGTGAGACCCTGTTTCAAAATAAAGAATAAAAAATAAGGCTGGGGGTGTAGCCCGGAGGTAGAATGCCCCTGAGTTCAATACCCAGTACCGCAAAAAAAAAAAAGTTTAAACACAGAGTTACCATATGACCCATAAATTCTACTTATAGCTATACACCTAAGAGAAATGAAAAAATTTTGTGTCCACACAAAAGTTGAATATGGTGATACCAGCATTATTCATAACACCAAAAACAGAAACAACCCAACTGTGTATGAACTGATGAGTAGATAAACAACAGAATATTATTCTGCAATAAAAAGAAAGGAAGTACTGGAACATGCTACAAAATGGGTGAAATTTGAAAACAAGTGAAAGAAACCAGTCACAAAAGACCATATATTGTATGATTCCATTTATTTGAAATAGCCAGAATAGACAAATTTACATTTAAAGAAAGTGGATTAGTGGTTGCCCAGGACTGTGGGGAATGGCTGGGAGAAAACGAAGGGTAACTTTTAAGGTGTGCAGCTTGCCTGCCTCCCTCCCTCCCTCCCTCCCTTCCTCCCTCCCTCCCTCCCTTCCCTTCCCTCCTTCCTCCCTTCTTTCCCCAGGGGCATTCTACCTCTGAGCTACACCCCAGCCCTTTTTATTATTTTGAAACAGCATCTGGCTAAATTGCCCAGGGTCTCACTAAGTTGCTGAGGCTGGCCTGGAACCTTTGATCCTCCTGTTTTAGCCTCCCAAGTACTGGGATTACAGGCGTGTGCCATCATGCCTGGCTTTTTGCTTCAAATGCTGGTAAAAGTCTTAACAGCCCGACTAACTCAGTGGTCAGAGCAGGCTGCTGCCACGAGACTTCCTTCCTCAAATTCTTCACTCTGCTGTTCCGTTCTCAGCTCTCTAATCACTGGTGATCACCAGGACCCTGCACTTACATTCTCTTTCTGTGAAGTCTCTTTCCAGTGGGTTCTCACCCAAACCAGTGTTAACCACCGCCCCTGTTCTTTTTTTTTTTTTTTTGTGGTACTGGGGATTGAACCCCGGGCATTCTACCTCTGAGCTATACCTCCAGCCCTATTTTATTATTTATTCTGAGACAGAGTCTCTCTAAGTTGCTGAGGCTGGCTTCGGATCTGTGATCCTCCTGTCTCAGCCTCCCAAGTACTGGGATTACAAGCATAATCCCAGCTCCGCCCCCTGTATTTGATGCCTAAAATTCCTTTGTCTAATTTGGATTTTTCTCTTGAACGCCAGGACTTTGTATCCAACTTCCTACTGAGCATCTCCGCCAGAAGTCACTCAGCAAACACAAAATCCCAGGCCAGACATATCACCTTTCAGACTGGACAAACCAACGTGGAAGTCTCTACCCTCCTTCCAATCACAGGATCTTTTATTCTCTCCTGGACACATAACTCTTTCCTAGGGGGACCTCGGAAAGGACAAATATGATGGAGTCAAATATCTCATCAAAGATGGGTGCCAGCCCGTTAGAAAGACAAGCAGGTTGGAAAGGCCTATCTTTCCAGCAGTTTCTAGGTGTGGACAACTTCTGAGCAGAATGGACCCACACTCAGGTTCCAGGCGCACACCCTTGATGTTTCCGCTGAGCAAAGTGCACTAAGGGTTCTGGTGGATTTTTGCCCGAATGGCAAAAAATGAACATCACTTTGTTATATTGCATTTTGGAGAATAACACCCGGGCATAATTCATCTGGCTCCGTTTGGACTGAATGGACGTCTGCGCGCTGAGTCCTGGGGTGGACTGCCACTGCGCTCGCCGCGGTGGGCTGACGGTCTCCAAGCGCCCAGAGCGCAGCGGCGCGGCCCGCACCCCGGGCTGGGTCACTACAAGACCCGAGCCTCCGCGCGCAGGTTCTGTTCCCGCACGGTGACCCCAACACACCTCTAGGTACCCATCTTTCCCGCGGGAAGTGCCCGGGTGAGAAGCGCACTCACTTTCTTCCGTGCTCGCGTAAGCCGGCCCAGCAAGCTTACTCCTGACGCAGCTGCGATCAGAACCGGGCCGGGGGCTTCCTCTCTGCGATGGAGCCGACAGCCCCTCATAGCATCTTCGGTGTCCCTCAATCTTTGACACATGTGGCCAGTTTGCTTGACAGTCTGATCTCGAACAGATAGAGGTTGAAAGAGCTGCAACCTAGGTGGATCTAGGTTGCAACCTAGGTGGATCTAGGCTGGGTGGGTGATTGCTACATTTGATGTAGAGGGGCTTAAAAATTAAACACGGGGCTCGTCCGGGATTTGAACCCGGGACCTCTCGCACCCAAAGCGAGAATCATACCACTAGACCAACGAGCCAGACGCAAGGCTATGTTTTCTGCCTCGAGAATGTTCATTTATTCTATTGTAAGGCAGTGTTTGAACAATTCTGATTCCTAGATTCAGTGCTTTCCTCCAGTCCCCAGGAGCGCCAGCCCGCGAGTTGAGAAGGACCTCAGCCGAAATGTTCCAGAGGTAGAAATATTCATTCCAGGACCGGGGCTGGGTCGGTTTGTGGACCCAGAGGATCCAAGCGCAGTATTTACAGGGTTAGGACCAGCACCATCACGGGCGGCCTGGGGCTACAGGGCCCAGGAAAAACAAGGATTGCCAATTTTAGGGAACTAGAAGGAGAGGAGCCGGAGCCCATGTCACCGAAGGAACTGAATTCTAAAGGCCACCGCCGTGGCCTGCTCAGCTACCACACACCTTGTGCGTCGTGTCTGTAATTCTGCCGCTTCCTTGTAGAACTTCCTTGGTTAACTGTGTAGGAATATCCAGCGGGTGCAGGAGGTGGAGGAAAGGTGTTCGTTCCCAATACCTTCTGCTGAAGAGGCCCACTTCTCTACTCCCCCCAAAGTGGAGGGTGAGCTGGGAAGGGAGAGGCCGGTCCTGCTTCTGCACTAGATCCTGCCTGGGGCACGGCGTTCCTGGGTTGTGGCTCTAACTCCCCCAGGGTGAAGCAGGGTCTTCCTTGCTCATGCTGCCTACCCTGGGGCTGAGCACCTTCCTGACACTGGGAGGGACCCTGTGAAGAGCTCGGAATGAATGACTGAGCTAGCGAACCAGCACCAAATTCCAGGTCATGCTGGGACTAGAGGGGATAAAGAGAGATGAGAACTGGGTCTCCCTAGCCCTCCTTAGGAGATGCCATTGACCTTAAAGGACCAAGGAGATGGCCCTTTTAACCAAGCTCGGGCTTCCCGGCCCTCACTGCCTCAGCCCCCAAACTCTGGATGTCCGAAGAAGGGTATGTCCTGTGCCTCGAGAAAGCTGCCTCTATTACAAACAAACACAGAAGTCCTCAATTTTGGTCTAAGAAGCCAGACCAGTTACTTGTATAAGAATCCAGCCACGCAGCTGAGAATGACGCCGACCTGGGTCTTTCCTGCATCCTTCTCTTCTGTGAGGTGCTGCATCCTGCCCGCCCTGAGGTTGCCTGAGCCCCCACTTGTAGGGCCTCAAGCTGAGGAGCACAGACTGGGCTGAGGGCTCTACCCTGCCAGGGACTTGCATTCGTTTAAGCCTGCTTAAGAAAATGTCCCTTTCTCATATTTAAAGTGATACTTGCTTCAAAACAAATTCCTTTTCATTTGAATTGTCAAAATGTATTCAGACGTGAATGCACAAATGTCATTTACCTGGAATTTTATAAACAACGGAGTCAGCTGTTGAGTAGTGTTCTACTTGATGATTTCATAGGTCAGCAGTTAGCGCAGCGGACTTACGAAGTGAAGGTTGTGAGTTCAAGTCCCTGCGATATCAGGGTCAGGTCCCCTTTATGGGTTACAAAGGGGGAATACTCTCCCTATTTTGTCCACAACTAGAACAGACTTGTTAGAGAAAGGAAGCACTTTATGAACTTTCAGAAAAATTCGGATCCTGGAGATCTGGGAGGAAGAGCTCAGCGTCCGAGCTTCCATGGTCGATCCTGGGAAAATAGGAATTTGTACCTTTCAGCAAGTAGCGTAGAAACTGGGTTGCTTGTGTCTCTTGGAGAAAACTCCCGGAGCCGACGGCGTCCACACCTTTGTGTTTGCGGAAGCCATCAAATTAACCTTGGACCGATAGCCACGACCCCCGGATTCCTGCGCACTTCCCGACCGGCAGCCCGCGTGGCGCTCGGTTCCTCCAGCGCTCTTGGTCCGAAAATGGGTTTACATTTTACTGTGGGGCACCCACTCCACAAGCTGCGCAGATTCTCCCGATCCCCTTGGCCTTTACTCTGTTTCCACTCTCGTGTCTGGGACTCAGACCTCACGTCCTACTGCCTTAAGGATGCTCCTGGGATTCGGTTTATTATAGAGCCGTCTTTCGGGGAAACCTCGGCTAATCCCAGCCCGAGCCTCGAATACAAAGAGGCCAGGCCTCTGAAGCTGCTACGAAATGCACAAAGATCTACCCTAAGAGTCTCTCACAGTGCCCTTCGATAGCTCAGCTGGTAGAGCGGAGGACTGTAGGAATTGTGATTCTGTCATCCTTAGGTCGCTGGTTCGATTCCGGCTCGAAGGAGGCACGGGGCATTTTGTTCCAGTTAATTTCAAGAAGGGCTTAGGTCCTCCCTAACCCCAATGACTATGAAACCTTTGTCTAAAAAATCTTAATTTTTGCATGATTCTGCAGTAGATGTGACTCGATTTACTCACAAGATGTAAATTAATACTGCTCATTTTTTTATTTAAAAGTGTTAATCTCCTAATCTTTCAGAATAGTTTGAAATGACTGAATTTCGGGCGGCATCCCTCATTTTCATTCCCACACTTTTTCATTACTCTGAATAATTCATATGGCAATTCAGGGTTTAAGGAGAAATACTTTAGAAAGGCCTGCCATTTGAAAGGATATAAATAAACAATACAGAGAATAAACAATGCAAAAGGTCAAGTATGCATATGGAAAGCATTCCTTCATTAATAAGAAATAAATACTAATTAAAACAAGGGGATATTATTTGGCCACCGATTAGAAAGTATTAATATACTGACAAGAATGCAGTACCAAGGACATTCTTATAGAATGTCACTACTTTCTGGAGAACAATAAGGCACTGTAAATCAAGAAACTTAAAAGGCATTTCATTCACCCAAGTAGTCTATTTCTATTTCTACAGATTTATCATTTAAAACAGAAATAAAGAAACATTCCATAATATATTTATCTGTGGGTGGGTGATGAATATACTTCATACTTTTATGTATTTTTCAAATTATGCCACTTATACACATTACATTTTAAGAGTTTTGTATTTTACAAAATGAAGTTGAAAAACTCCCTGTGGTCTTATGGAAGATAGTTTTGTAGTTTCTTACAAAATTAAACATATGCTTCTCATACAATCCAAAAATCACATTCTTAGGAACTTGCTCAAGTGAGTTGAAACTTATGTCCATGTATTAACCTGAACATCAGTGTTTATAGTGGCTTTATTAATAATTGCCCAAACTTGAGACCAACCACTATGTCCTTCTGTAGGTAAATAGATAAATGAACTATTATGCTTCCTGACAACAGAATCATATTCAGTGCTAAGAAATGAATTATCATTTAAAGATGGGCCGGGAGTGGCGGTGCACGCTTGTAATCCCAGTACTTGGGAAGCTGAGACAGGAGGATCACAGGTTCACTGGCAGCCTCAGTTACTTAGTGAGGCCCTCTGCAACTTAGTGAGACCCTGTTTTAAGAATAAAAAATACAAAATAGGTGTGGGGGTGTAGCTTGGAGGTGGAATGCCCCTGGGTTCAATCCTCAGTACCATAAATAAATAAATAAATAAATAAATAAATAAATACATATATTTTTAAAAAGATGGAAGTAGCGGGGCTCGGTGGCACATGCCTGTAACACCAGCAACTCAGCAGGTTGAGGCAAAAGGGTTGCAGTTCAAGGCCAGGCTTAGTGACTTAGGGAGACCCTGTCTCAAACTAAGAAATAAGTATAATTATAATTCACCAATAAAACTATTTAAATAAAAATAAAATGCAAGCCATTAAAAAAGAAATTTAAAAAGGGCTGGGGTGAGCCGGAAGTGGTGGTGCACGCCTGTAATCCCAGTACTTGGGAGGCCAAGAGAGGAGATTCACAGATTTGAGGCTAGCTGCAGAAACTTAATGAGACCTTGTTTAAAAAAAAAAAAAAAAAGAAGGGGCTAGAGGTGTAGCTCAGAGGTAGAGTGCCCTGGGTTCAATCCCCAGCAACACACACACATGTACACACACACACACACACACACACACACACACACACACGCTATGTACTGTGTGATGTGTGATTTCAACTATATGACTGACATTTATGACATCCTGGAAAAGGTGAAACTATGGAGATAGTAAAAAGACAAGCAGTTTTCAGTAGTTGGGGGAGGGAGGGAGGGAGGGAGGGATGAAGAGGGGAAGCATGGAGGAATATTAGGGAGATGAAACTACTCTATGATATATAACGATATATACATGTCATTATACATTTGTCCAAAACCATAGAATGTATATCACCAAGAGTGAACCCTAAGGTAAACTATGGACTTTGGTTACTAATGATGCATCAATGTTGATTGAAACAGATGTACAAGGGGTTCTATTCTACCTCTGAGCTATACCCCCATCCCTTTTTATTTTTTATTTCCAAATAAGGTTTGGCTAAATTGCTGAGGGTCTTGCTAAGTTGCTGAGGCTGGCCTGGAACCTGCCATTCTCCCAAATACTGGGATTACAGGTGTGGGCCACCCAACCCAGCCATTTCACTTTTTTGAATGTGTGTTAAAGCTTTAAATCCCATCACCATGGCATTAAACTAAAAAGTTTCTGCTCATCAAAGGAAACCATCAAGAGTCTAAAGAGAAAGCCTACAGACTGGGAGAAGATCTTTGCCAGTCATCCCTCTGATAGAGGACTAATATATAAAGAACTTTAAAAACTTTACACTTAAAAAACAAATAACCCAATCAAGAAATGGGCACTTGAATTAAATAGACACTTCACAAAAGAAGAGATACAAATGGCCAATAAATACATGAAAAAATGTTCAAATTCATTAGCAATCAGGGAGATGCAAATCAACACTACAATGAGATTCCATCTAACCTAAATCACAATGGCAATCATCAAAAGTCAAAAAACAATAAATGTTGGCGAGGATGTGGGGAAATTGGAACTCTCCTATACTGTTGGTGGGATTGCAAACTAGTTCAACCGCTATGGAGATTAGTGTGGAGTTTCCTTGGAAAACTGAGAATGGATCCACCATATGACCCAGCTACACCACTCTTGGATATCTTTCCAAAGGGACTGAAATCAGAGAACTACAGTAATATATGCATATCCATGTTCATAGCAGCACAATTTACAATAGCCAAATTATGGAACCAACCTAGGTGTCCATCAACAGATGAATAGACTACAAAATTGTGGGATATCCACAATGGAATTCTACTTAGCAATAAAGAAGAACAAAATTATGTCATTTGCAGGAAAATGGAAGGACCTGAAGAACATTATGTTAAATGAGATTAGCAAGTCACAGAATGTGAAGGGTCATATGTTTTCTCTAATATGCAGAAGCTAGGGAGTAATTGGGATACCAGAGGGACTCCAGATAGTGAAGGAGAAACTTCAGTGGAGCCAGGGAGGTCGTCTAGGGGAAGGGGGGAGGGGGAGAGTGAGGATCAAAGAAGGAATTACTACCATCGGCTTTATGTACATATGTAAGAATGCCAATGTTTATCTCAGTACCTTGTATGGGAAAGGGGGGATGGGGAGGGAGCTGGGAGAAAGCCCACCAAGTCACTATTAACATGATTTACATTATAATGTGAGACTACAGTGCACCAATAAAAGTATATTAAAAATAAAAAATGTATTTTAGAATTAAAAAATAAATCCCATCACCACCCCCTAGGTGCCACCACCATCCTGCTTACAGTTACTTCTTCTGGACTGCCCTCCTATCCCAGGGCTTTCTTTGTGTAATCCCACTCCCCCATTATCTATAGCCAATGTAGGATTAATGTAAACAACTTACGCCTTCCTCTCCCAAATGTTTGTTATTAAAAACACACTTAAGTCTCCTCACTGGACAGTTTCCCAGCTGCTGCCTAGCCCTGCTGCTGGGAGCTGGGAGAACTTGTCCCAGGACTGAGCCTTTCTTTCCGTCTGGCACCTGATAATGACTCAATAAACCCTTTTATTGCAGAGATCTTTTGATCTTAAGAATTTTGGTTTCACAAATCATACTCAGTTGCAAAATCAAATTCAAATGAACTGTTTACCTGCCCACCTCTCTGCCATGGTGCCGAGTGAGGGCTTGAAGCCTACTAGGTTTGGCTTCATTCATTCATTCATTCATTCATCATATTCTATTAAACAAATGTTGCCTAGAACCCAAACAGGTTCTCCTCAGGGGATTTTTCGAGCACAGAATTGCAGCTCCTAAACCAGTACCAGCGGCAGGCTGATGGCGGCAGCAGGCAGCTTCAGGGACGCATCCTTGAATAGATGGTGCCTAAACCAGCTTCAGCGTGAACGCAGGTTTTAGAAGAGGAGGATGAAAAGCTACCGCTGCGGAACACAAAAGCGGTGAAAAGCTCGAACGCAAGGGAAGTCAGGATCAATTAGCGCGTTAGGGTCGCGGCTGTCAGATGTTACTGCCCTGCCAAACCGGAAAATCTTAAGAAGGAAGCCGAGCTCATTCGAGTTGCAAATAAAGAATCCGCAGGGAGAACTCCGGTTAGGGGAAAACATACTAAAATGCAATACTGGCAGTGGTGGGATTCGAACCCACGCCCCCGAAGAGACTGGAGCCTAAATCCAGCGCCTTAGACCGCTCGGCCACACTACCACGTGGGACCCTGCCTTTTGCAATTACATTTTTCATCTCTAAACATTTTGCCACAGTATGCAGGCACGAAATTTTGAATTTTCTTCCAATGGAAGCAGGGCGTTTTATTCATCTCTAGAAAGCTGAGCGAATCCGGAGACTGGACAAATGGTCGCATTCTCACACACCCTGAGAAAAACAAAGATGAAAGCCGTCAAAATCAAAATGGAGCCGCTTGTGTCAACCCTACCCCCCAACCCCACCCTAAATAAAACATGGAGATTTTGAAGGCGGGTTCTTAGGCTTGATTGACTGATAGTAACTATTACAAAAGATCAGCAAGCTTACCAGAGGCCACTACAACCTTACAAAAAGCACCTGTATAAGGACCTCTGGGACTACTCCACTCTAATCACCGTGGCCAAGGATTATTGTTTCAGAATATCCGATGAAATCCACCTCATTTTTTGTCTTTAAAAATTCACCTTGCCATAATCCCTTTGAATATGCCCACAGTTTGCTATGACATGCACATTGCGTTGTGATGCTCCTTTCCCAAATAAGTATTGGTATTCTTTGGAGAATCTCTCTCTCTCTCTCTCTCTCTCTCTCTCTCTCTCTCTCTCACACACACACACACACACACACACACACACACACACACTTGAGATTGGCACAGGTAATTGAAAATTTTAACATGGATGTTCTTGGAACCCTTCTCTTTCTCTTAACCTAGGGAAGAAGACCCAGGACTTACTGAAAGTTATTAGAGAAGATGAAAGAATAAGGAACTCCTTGCCGACAGGTTGCTGGCGTGTAGGCGGGAATCTTGCTTAGAAGGCGATGGGGTTGAGTTCAGGTCCCCTCGGAGCCCCCTTTCCTCCAGGGGTCTGAAGCCCGTCACCGTGCTGGAAGGAAACTGCTTTCCTCTCCTGCAGGTTCCGAATGGCGAGGCTGGGTGGAACTGGGCCTTCTTGGAGGTCCCCTGCCCACGAACCCCAACCGGCCCAAAGCCCTGGTCTACGTATCATTTATATTCTTGGCCGTTTCTTGGTCTCTGGACAGTCCCCTTTAGGGTACTCCCGTTTCCTGGATTAGAGAGCTCGCTTGCTCCGCAGCCCGTCACTCCACAAACCTCATCCTCCTCGCCCAAGGCCTCTCCGGGGCGGTGGAGCCCTGGTGAGGGTCAGGACCCTTGCCGGGCCGGGGCCAGGGCGGGCAGAGGGGGACGAGGCTGTTCCTCCCCGGGCCTTCTGGGGCGACGGTCCCAGTCCACGGCCGCGGTCCTGACCCGGTCCTGACCGGGTCCACCCGGTCCTCGGGCCGCAGAAGCCGGGAGCAGGATCGGGGCGCTCGCGGTGGTCGGCGCCCAGGCCGCGGGGCTCGGTCCCGGGCGAATCCAGCGGCGAGCCCGGGGTGCGCGTCCCTGCTCCCGGGGCCAAGGGGTTCACACGACCTACTGTCGCCAGCCTCCTCGGTGGAACCTGTGGCTTCGGAGGAATTTTCCAACTTTGGGGGGAATACTCCACTCCGGGTGGCGGGAGGGGAGCGTGGCGTGCAGTCTCCATCAGCAGCCGCAAGTCAGGTGTGGAAAGACCGACGTCATTCCGAAGTTGGAAAGAAGTCTAGAAATCATGTGCGGCCAACCCAGAGTGTAAGCTAAGGGGGCATCAGTTTGAAAGAGAGGAGAGAGAGAGATAGAGAGGGAGAGGGAGAGGGAGAGGGAGAGGGAGAGAGAGAGGGAGAGGGAGAGAGAGAGAGAGAGAAGAGGGAGAGAGAGAGAAGAGAGAAAGAGAAATAATCAGTCCGTGTAGGGAACAAAAATGAATTAACCAAATTGTGCCAGAGGATGCGGGAACAGATTCTAGGGAGAGGAAAGAGGAGCCAAGAATATGATCAGAGAATGACACGTGAGTAGGGGAGGAGAAACCCAGCGAGGGAAGGGGGTGAGAGATAGTTTTAACACTTAGTGATTTTGCCTAAGGCCAGTCTCTCTAAAATTATAACAATATTAAAGATAATAAAAATAATGATGACAATAATAAATGCTCATTTCCCAAACAAGGACACTGGGATGTGGCAGAGTTAAATAGCAGACTCAGGTTTTTTCTAACCACTGCACTAGGCATTCAATGTCAATGTCTACACATACCAACATTCACACCCCATTCATGACTCCGTTTGTTTTAATTTGGTGTTCTTGTTCTAGAAAAAGAGCTAGGCAACCCGCCATTCCCTGAAGCTGTGAGGCCTCTCTTTAGGCCCAAAGAGATCATGCAGGTGGTTGGCCCCAGTGAAGTGTCCGGTGTGGGAAAATGGGGTATAAGACATCCAATTCTCTAAGTCAGTGAAAGCAAAGTCTTGCAGTTCTCTTGAGAGCATGAAGGCCGGTGCCTGGTGTAGAAAGACTGAGGACGGAGTGCCCAGGAGCGCTGGGAGGAGCAGCCCTTGTCAGGGAACAGAGGTCCTATAGTCTTTCCCCTCCTGTACTGTCTACACACTCATCTCACTTTCAGATAGCATTGTGAGGCCTCTCCATGACTCATCCCCAAACCAAGGGGGTTTGCAGCAAATACCTTATTTTGCCTGCATAGAGCACATCTGTTACTTAAAATTTTGTAAGATCAACAGCATTGTTTTACGTAATGAAAATGAAAGGTAAGCTTACAGATTGCCGATGAACTTCGTGATCTTGAACAAATGAAAACATTAAAAAACAGTGAGTTTAGTAAGAGCAGGCCTGTGGCAGAGGATGGAGTGCTTGCTAAGCACCCTTGCTTCACTTCTTGGGGTTGAACCAATCAGTAGTTTCCCCAATCCTTATGGACAGCTATATTT
>PVJS01010152.1:0-2500 GCA_004027185.1 Glis glis | reverse complement strand
TTGGGCCCTCACTTCATGATCTCTGTGCAGATGTCAGCTTTCAGAGATGGCTTCTCTGACCGACCACTCCAGATGAATAGCACCCTCCCCTTTGCCCTCTGCCCCCTTTCCCTACTTTAATTTTCTTCTTTGC
Source organism: Glis glis (assembly GCA_004027185.1). Lineage (NCBI taxonomy): Eukaryota > Metazoa > Chordata > Mammalia > Rodentia > Gliridae > Glis > Glis glis. The sequence goes on along the minus strand of PVJS01010152.1, from coordinate 2,367 downwards.
ATATACCACCACCTGACTTTTGCTGCCTCTTTTCCTTTTAATTAATTCTCTGATCCCACCACCAGAATGGAAGGTCCATAGGTCCTGTTTACATCTGAAGTGTCAGAGGCTGGAAGAGTTCTCAGCACCTAATAGATACTCAATAAATATTAGGTAAATGGATTGTGTGTTTTTTCTTTTTAAATTATAATTATTAGTGAATATTAATTGCACAAAATAATGGGCTTTATTGTGATAATTTCATACATGCACTTAAATGCTTGGTTGTATCCACCCTCCCTCTTCCCTCTTCTCCCTCCTACCAGTCCCCTTCCTTTTCCCTAATTGTCCCCGTTCTACTTTCATGTCTTTTTTTTTTTCTTTTCAGATTCCTCATGTGCGAGAAAACATAAAATACTTGTCTTTCTGTGTCTGGCTTATTTTGCTTCGCGCGATCATCTCCAGTCTCATCTGTTTTCCTGAAAATGACAGGATTTTGTTCTTCTTCATAGCTGATTAATACACCATTGTGTAATACACCATTTTCTTTATCTGTTCATCTACTGATGGGCATCTAGGCTGATTCCATAACTTGGCTATTGTGATATGTTGTGTTGTTATAAGTAGTGACTTATAAAAACAATGGTAGAGTTGCTGTTATAAATCAAAAAGTCATGAAGACTTCTAAGGGAGATCTGATGCCATGACACGGGAGACACGGCGCATGGAGGGATTGGCGCTCTTGTGGGATGGGAAATGTGCCACCTGGAGAGGCAGGGAACTCTTCTGCGGCAGTTCTCCTTCTGGCCACGGGGTGGCGCTATGCAGGCTTTGAAGAAGCGTTGAAAGGTCTTCCAACTGGCCGCAAAGGAAGGCGCAAGGCATCAGGCTCTTGGACTTGGAGCAAACTCTGCTGTTTATGGTCACAGTGCAGGGTTGCACGTAGCAGGGCCTTTCCAGGAGAGCCTGTAAGAGAACTGACGAAAGCCGAGAAACAAAACTCCATGATAGGAAGAGGAAAACTAAGGTTGGGAGGGACCTGCTAACGGGACTTTGCTAACCTCCTTTAGCTGGTTTTTGTGATGAAGGATCAGTTACTACGTAGTCCCGAGAAACACTGCTGGCATGTGGGGATGGTGGAGGGAGGAATACAGGGACCCGGGAACAAGAACCCACTGCAGGTCACAGAACGCCCCGAATAGGCCAAGTGCCGGCTCTAGGCACCAAGTCAAACTGGAATCCTCCCCCTTTGGACAAAGAAGACACTGTCATGGTGTTCCCATTCAGGGTCTTGAAGGAGAATTTGTAGATGGGGTCCCACTATTTTTCGCTGATCCTCCGTGTGCATGAGGTGGGAATGGAACTCACAGGGAAGAGAGCTGTGCTGGTGTCCAGGGAAATGGTGTTCGTGCATCTAAGCGGGCCTGCTTGTTAAGGTGGCTGGCATTCCATGGATAGGGAGGGGACAGGGCAGAGCTAGCAATCACTAACGAAACTCCTGAGCTGACCTTTCACGGCTGCAGCGAGGGATTCAGAGAAGCGGCAATAAGTTCAAGGCCTGGAGTAGTAACTAGAGGCGAAATCAACATTTTGCTTTCCTTTCATCAATCTTTCTGATCTTTGTCCACATGGTATTATGGGGTCCTTCCAAAGTAACCTTCCCAAAAGATTATTGAGTTTTGTGAAGAAAAGCTCTCTGATACGATAGTTAAGGAACAAATATAGTTCTTTTAGGCCATTCATACACACATTCTTTCACTTGTTCAATATATCTTGAGCAAATATTTGTTGAATGTGTATTCTATTCCAGGAGGCACTGTTCTTGGAATGGAGATTCCTGTAGGCTACCAGAGAAATGTGCTCTCTGCTCTCATGGAACAACCAGACACATTTTTTTTTTTAAACCAAGAAATATAATTAGTTTAATATGCTAGCGATGAGGGCCACAAGGGGGTTTATGCAGCAAAACAGAAGCTGTTCACTTTCTCTGGGAATTCTGGGAAGGCTTGTCAAAGGAAAGGAAGGGCGCATAGGACTTAACCAGGCAGAACTCGGAGGGTGAGCCAAGTGAGGAACGTTCCCTAATAAGAGAATGAGAGATGTGATAAAAATCTTGAGTTGGAAGAAGAGTGTATGACAAGAATATGGACGTGGAGGGAGAGTAGATTTTAGGTGAGCTGTCTGTGAAAATGGAGGAGGTAAGGGGCTGTGGCTGTTATTTTAGGACTAATGAAAAAGTCAGGCATGGTGGCTTATGCTTGTAATCCCAGTACTTGGGAGGATGAGACAGGAGGATCACAGGTTCAAGGCCAGACTCAGCAACTTAGCAAGGCCCTCTGCAACTTAGAGAGACCCTGTTTCAAAATAAAAAAAAAAAAAAAACCAAAA
>PVJS01010151.1:20486-48789 GCA_004027185.1 Glis glis | reverse complement strand
GTTTCAAAATAAAGGATAAAAAATAGGGCCAGGGGTGTAGCGCGGAGGTAGAACGCCCCTGGGTTCAATCCCCGGTACTGCAAAAAAAAAAAAAAAAGACCAAGCACGTGAGCTCTTCCGTCCCCTGGGTGCACGGGCCACCAACTTGTCAGATCCACTTCAGGTCTACCACAGTAGCCTCCACCCCCTGAAATCAGCTAACGTAACTGCAGGCAGAGAGGGGAGGACCCCGCAGCTCCCAAGGGGCAGCAACCTGGGGTGGCTGTACAGTGCAGCCCTGTCCCCTCCGTAGTGACTCCTCCACTTCCTTTGCCCCTGGGGCGGGGCACCTGTTACCCTGCCATTTAATTTGGGAAGTATGAATATTTTATGTATCCCTAACAAAGTGCTTTCTAAACAAAGCAGCAATTGAATTCCCTGCCCCAGGAGGTACCTTAGTAGAACAGCAAGAAACAAGAAGCAATGTACCCCCACACCCCCACTGCACGGCCCGCGGCCCTGGCTAGTGAGTCAGACAGACCTGGTGCAAGTCCTGGCTCCATCTTCTCACTTGCTGTGTGACCTTGAGCGTGTATCTTAACCTCCCTGTGCCACAGTTAACTCACCTCCTTAATGGGCAGAGTCAAAGTGCCCGCCTCTTTCCAGGTTGTCATTAGAAGGAAATGGGATAACAGAAGCACAGGGCTTAGAACCTGACTAGCTTTAGGTGCCTGGTACAACTTCTGAAATTTTACTATTATTATTCCATAGACACGCATAGAGAGAAGTCAGAGATTCCGAAGGAAATGGAGGGAAAGGGGGAATAGGAAAGATAATGAGTCGGAGAAAAAGACCTTGGTTTGAAAGTGAAATCGAAGTATGAGGCAGGAAAGGAAGAAAGATGAACCCCAATTTTACTTCCTGGCCTCAAGCTCGCCCGAGCGTTCCCACAGCCTGCCGAGCGTAATTTGGACCGGGTTATTTAAAGGGCTGTGGGATAATACAGTGGGAAGACAGGTCTGCATTGTAACTCACACAATTTATCACGCAGGAAAGAGCCACTAATCTTTTTGGGAAACAAGGTATTCACAGTTATTTAAGGCTAATATTTATGCATCACCACACATTGTGAACACGGTCCATTCTCTGTCCTCACCCGGCGGCCAAGATCCGGGAAGGTCTTTAGCTGCGATGTTCCATATTTTAAGCCCCTTATAGAAGTCTTGAGAAGTAGACTGAACTGACTCCGTTATTAACTGCATCTGTACCCCAGATATATTCATGCAGAGCACTAATTAAAAAGCAGATTTTTCCGAGGTGGGCAAATGCTAAGCTGGGTCGGGTGGATACAGTCTTGCGTGAATTTCTTATAGGCCAGAACCACAGCGTTGCCTTGCAAAACTTAATCAATTATTCAAACTCAGAACCTTCCAGACATGCATAAATACAGCCCCGACACAGTCCACCTGGCCCGTTTAAAAAATCTACTCCTTACAGGGTTCTGAGAACAAAAGTGCGAGTGTAGCAACGCAGTGACCCGGTGACAACGGGTGAGATCCCCATCCCATCCCGCCCTCCCGTCATTGCCAAGTCTGCTCCATGCCCCCTTGGAAGACTCTTCTCGCTCTCCCTTCTGTTTCTTCCTCTCTCCCAAGGGATCCAGTCTCATCCCCTCCAGCCCTAGCTGGGTTCCTACCATTGTCTCCTGACTCATTAACAAACCCAAGGTCTCATTTTAAGCCCCTGTCATGAGGATCTGGGCTGCTCCTCTTCCTCAGCCTGGGCCCTCAGGAAGGAATCTCTACTGGATACACAAACTTCTTTCTTCCCCATGTTGACTGTTCTCTTATTGAGTAACCTCAATGTGGTGTCCTCTCCAGAGACCTCTGTATTTGTCAGTTTTCTGTCACGGCAACGAAATACCTAAGAACATCGACTTAAAGGGTTATTCTGGCTCATGGTTTCAAAGGTTTCAGTCCACAGACACTTGGGCCTATCACTGTGGGCCTGTGGTGAGGCAGATCATCATGGTGGAGAGTGTGTGGAAGAGATACATCTGCTCACCTTATAGTGACCCGGAAGCAGAAAGAGAATGAGAGAAAGAGACAGAGAGAGCTCATGCAGAAGGGCTGGGAACAAGAAAGAACCTTCAAGGACATGCCCCCCACTGACCTACTTCCTCCAACTAGGCACCACCTCCTAAAGTTCCCACCCTCCCAGTAGTGCCACCATCTGGGGACCAAGCCTCCAACACATGAGCTTTTAGGAAACAGTCGAGATCCAAACTATAGCTACCTCCTCTCCCCAGGGACTGGGAGTGGGGCGCAGAGAAGAGGTTGCGGTTGCAGCAAAGCTCAGAGCCTAAAAGAGAGAGGAACAGCCTGTCACAGCGACTCAAGACCAGAGTTTTTCGGAAGTAAGAGCAAATCCTGGGTATGCTCTGCACTCTTGCCTGACTATGTATTTCTTTATGGTTCAGAAAGTTGGGAGGACAGGGTGAGCAGCCGATCCTTTCTAGATGGAATTATTGATATGCACGTGGCTCCCAGAGGTTGATGAGTGTCCCCTCCCTCAACCTATCTTCACCCATCCCTTGCTTCTCCCTGCTGTGCCTCTGAGGCCCCTGGGGGCAAGGCCTTCCTTAGAGTCACTCTATCAATATCTGCCACAGAGAAAGGACCTTGCAGTGAACTCGAGCAGGGGGCCATGAGGAGGCTGCACTGACCATTCCCAAGCCAGGCTAGACATCAGAATCAAAAGGAAACCAAACCTCAGAGATGCCTAGCCCCCATCTCCAGTGCTCAGAATTGGCCTCTGCTGCAGCTTGGGTTCCTGGAAAACAGGGAGATGCTAAGGTAAGGCTGAGTGTGCAGCAGGTGAATGAGGGACCTGCCTCTGGGAACCAATGGCCAGGGAGGGAAGAAGACAGACATGGAAGTGGACAGTAGCCTTGGCCAACTCCTTGCAGAACCCTGCAGCTAGAGTGACCCTTCAGAGATGTTTCAAGTTGGCCAGGTTTCTGCAGTCCTTAATCATCACTGGGGGTGCACCTCCCTGGGAAGGAACATGATGTTGGTTGAGTTGCCACCTGCAACTGAGGCTATCCCGATGGGGGTGACAGATGTAGGCTGCCTACCAACTGTACTGTCAGGAAGTATGGTGACATGCTCTCCGTTGAAGGGGGGATACAAGCAGCACGTCATGGTGTCTACCAGAGCCCCCTCCCTCAGTGTTGACATGGTAATGCTTACCTGCCAATCCTTTGACACAAGGAGGGCAAAGTGTTCAGGCAGCAGCCATGGCTTATTCTCGCTCTGTCGGCAGAAGCATTTCCTCTTTGGGACCTAGGCTCAGTAAACCTGCAGAACTGAGAAGCACTAATTCCTCAAGGGGTTTAATGGGAGTGATTATAAGGTCACCTCTATTTCCACCTCTTCATTCCTAAGTGCTTGGACTTTTAATCTTGGGTAAATGTAATTACATGATTATAGGGGGATAGCATCAAGCAAACATCTTTAATTCAAAGCATATTTAACATCCTGGAAGATGGTTGCTGCCCCATCCTCTGAGCTGGGGCCCTAGCTCTGCCTTGCAGGACATTTCAACTCAGACTAGCAACTTTGGATGGTACAGTAGGTGATGTGACCAGTAGATCCTGTAGATATGGGCCCAAGCCCAAACTTCCTTTGCTATAAAGTGAGTCTCCTGGTCCGTTGTGATATTATATAGGATCCTACCCCAGTGGATCAAGCAACCTGCAAGCCCTCAGATAATGGTTTTAAACCGAGGCTCTCTGGGCAACAAGGAGCCAGTATGTATAATGTTGTGAACTGATTCTTGCCTGAATGAGTCACTGGTCCTTTAGGAAGAAGGACCCCAAATGTAACTAGCTTGATAACAAGTATTAAAGTAGTCTTCTTGAAAGATAGACAGGCCAAGAACTCAGCATTAGTCTCTGTTGATGATATTTGGGGCATTGGTGAGTGGGAGTCCATGCTGTTGGGCCTATGCATGACTGCCATTCATGTTACCATGACAACCTTGCTCCATGGAGCCATCATTGCAACATTAGGGTATATGAACGTTTGGTGCCTCTACTGTAATAAAAGCTCTCCCCTGGGCATTGATATATGATAACAAGATCTTCACACCATGTGCCCACTCCAACATGCCTGTCCATGTGACTCTACCCTGGACCTCCCAGTTCCAATCTTCCACTCTTGCTATTTCTAGGCTCTGACTAGTCAACCAAGTCATTCACCATCCTGCCCATCCATGAGATCTTACATAGTGTAACCTTGAGCATCTCCTCTTTCCACACAAAGTGGATAATTAGCATTGACTGAGCTATGTTCTTATGGAGAATGTCCCTGGCTTAGTCTGTTTTCTGTTGCTACAACTGAATACCACAACGTGGGTAATTTGAAAAGAATGGAGGTTTATTTAACTCGCAGTTCTGGAAGCTGAAAAGTGCAAGACCATGGTCTGGCACCTGATGAGAGCCTTCTCTGTATCATAATGTAGCAGAGGGTATCACAGAGCATGGTTTGCCAGAGAGAGCTAGCTTCTGTAAGAAAGCCACTGTCATAATAACCCATTCACCCATCAACCCACACATGGATTAATCCAGTCATCCTAAAAGGTGCCACTTCCAAATACCATTAACATGTAAATGTGGAGATAAAGTGTCCAACATATGAAATTTGGGGGATGCATTCAAACCATAGCGTTCCCCCTCATTATCTTTGAAGGTTGTCCCTGAAAGGGTCTGTAGTGTAGCTTCCACTCATTTTCCAGCCCATACCCTCCCTCATGCAGAGCCAACCTTTCCGTGAACCAATGTTGGACTTGTTTACCCCCTGCCATTCAGTCACAGGGATCCCTTATATGGCCAGAGGAGCCATGCGAGGGAAAGTGTGGTGCAGTGGTGGAGAAGGACATGTGGGCTGGACTACCTGCTCATGCAAATTACATGTGCTGGCTGCTCCTGCTCTTACATGATCCCAGCTGTATCATATCCACCCTATGATGGTTTGCTTCTGGGCTTGACTAGCCTTATAAGTTGGTGAGTCTGCAAGATGGGTTCGCGATGGACAGCTCTGGTCACATCTTCACCTGGCGCCCCATGTGAGGTGTTTTGTCTCTACCAGGGTCATAGCACAGCAATAATTATCCCTTCACTTTGGATGGAATATTGTGACATTCCCCCCTACCATTGAACCCCTAAAACTTTTTACTGATGTAGTAGGCTCCTCAATCTTTATAAAGGTTATCTGCCAACTTCTGGACCACATATGTCTCACCAAGGCCTCCTCCACCCCACACATACCATGCTCATCCGGTATAATTATCTTGCTCTTTATATAATGGATTTTGTGATGTTCTGTTGGATGTTCACATGGAGTAGATTACTCTAGACCACATTATGACAGAGGGCAGAAAAGTTACATAGCCCTGGGGAAAAGCTATACCTGTAGACTGATACCTATTCCATATGAATGCAAGCTATTTATGACCATTTCTTGTAGGTTTGGAAAAGAACACATTTGCCAGATCAGAGCTATGTACCATGAATGTGAAGCCATCCTCTAGCAAAGATCCTGCCATGGCAGCTGTGATCAAAGTCACTACACGTTGAGTTTTTGGGAGTCACTGTTAGCTTTTGAGATCCAGGCACTGCGTTGGTGAATTAAATGGAGATGTGACACAAACATCACCCCTATAGGTGTCTTAGGTCTTTAAGAGTGGAACTAATCTTTACCATCTCCTTCCCCCTGGAATAATACAGTTTTTATTTTTTGGCAGCAACTGGGTGAGGGGCAGTTTCAAAATTCTCCCTTTCCCCACTATGATGGCTCTTATTCTACAGTCTAAGAGCCCAGCATGGGAGTTGCACCAAGTACCAAGTATTCTGGTTATACAGTCATGGTTTAGGGAAATAACCCATGGGTAAGTGATCTTTGACTAGGACTCCAGCTATTAACTAGTCCAAATATACCCCTACTCATATACTAGGGCCCTGATAACACTTTTAACCTCCAAGTAATAATGTCACTTCTGACCCTGTGTCCAACGTTCCTTGAAATGTTTGACTCTTCCCCTTTTCGTAGAAGCTGCCACGACTCTTCCTGAAGAGAACGCATCTGCTTTTATCTTAGATCGTCGGTCTGCAATTTTACCGTTTCCTTGAGGAGCTTCTTGATCTTCTGCTCTCGTCTGTGATCGTCGGCCTCCAGCCTTCAAACTGAGGCTTCGCCATCGTTTCTCCAAGGAGCTTCCTTGTCTTCACATCTTGGACTGGACTGAATTGGTGGTTGCTTCGATCCTAGGGCTCCAGCTCTTGGACCGCCCGACCAGCTGCTGATTCCTCTGACTCTTCACATGCAGTCGGGACTTGGGACTACATTGTGGGCTGGTCTGATAAATCCCCTTTTCATATGCTCATTCTGTGAATTCTGTTGATCTGGTGAACCCTGACCAATACACTCTCACATCATGGAGGCCAGAAACAGAGAGTGCAAGTGAGAAGGGGGTCCATGGACATATAGGGTTAGTCCCCAAAGCCACACCCACAGTGACCCATCTCTTCCAGTCACACCCTACCTGTCTAGGTTAGTACCCAATAAGTTCATGAGATTAGAATCCTCGAGATTCAACCATATCACCTCTGAATATCAATACATGAGCTCTTCAGGGAACATCGTATATCTAAACCTTAACACATGATTGGAGTTCCAATCTTTAGAACTAGAGTTCTGTCTTCACCGAAAAAGGACAGTGGACTCATAACCATCTACACTTGCCATAATGCTACAGAATCCTTCCTCCTGGGTATGTGATCTTTCCTTCAGTCCAAGGATTCTAGCTCCAAAAAATTAGCTCAGAGCCAAAAACTGGACACGATGTTGTGCAATTTTAGCTTCCTAATCAATCGCCCCTGATTCCTTTTGACATCAAGAAAAATTGACCCGGGCACAATGGCTCATACCTGTAATCCCAGTATTCGGGAGGCTGAAACAGAAGGATCGCAGGATCTAGGGCAGTGCATGAAAACTTAGCAAGACCTATTTCAAAGTAAAAAATAAAAGGGCTGGGGGCTGGGAGTAGCTCAATGGTAGAGTACCCATGGGTTAAATTCCCACTACAATAAAAAAAGAAGGGAAGGGAAGAGGGGAAGAAAGAAGGAGAGGAGAGGAGAGGAGAGGAGAGGAGAGGAGAGGAAAATTTGTGTAGTACTAATTGAGTAGTATCCTTGCTGGCCGCCCTTAAAGACAGCCCTGTTCTATTAACCATCTTGATGTCTCTGTGTGGAACAGACCAGTCTGGCTGCCCCACCACTGTGGCTACCATTACCATAATTTCATCGACCTGGCTTCTAATGGCTGAGTACCACAATCTGGCCTCTCTTGTTCTGATGGATCCTAATATCCCCATGGCTATCAAAGAGTGAGTTCTGTAACTCTTCCCCTAAGATCAGCCCTGGCCCACCACCACCAAACTTCCCAGTGATACTTAGAACCCTTGGCTTTTGTAGTTGTGTGCCTTCTGGGCTACTCCATAGAACACAATCCTCTGAAGGGTTTGTCTTACATGGTGTGCACTCAGCATGCCCACCTGTACGAATTTTTAAATTCTTTCTATCACCACTTTCCATGAAAATTTTAGTGTTTTTGCCTCACTTAGAATAGGTGATTGTTTTTTTTTTCCATCTCTTGGGGTCTTTGTCAAAGGTGTATTTGACATGCCTGGGACGATGCTCCAATATTGAAAAGAAAATTTCCCTTATAAAACCTGTTAATACGGGCTCCTTGAGCAAACCCCCTCAGAATCAGCTTGGATTCACACTTCATACTGCCATGTTTCCCTAGCTCCTGTGTATACATGGTACCGAAGATGGGGAATATGGTCCTTTTCCTCCCTCTGTCAGATTGAGAACGTCCCCAGCTGGGTTACCTATGGAAGAACTCACAGGAGTGTGACAACAGAGAGGAATCCAGTTCCCTACATTTTCTAGAACATCAGGAAAAAAATGGGCCCTACTTCATAGACTCTAAGAACTGGGCATGTCTCTGTTGGTTAGGAAACCATCAGAGCTAATGATACTCATAAAGATATGGTTAATCTTTCAATTTCTATTGCCCACTTCAATATATAAGATACTTCTGGGTATCTTTGAGGTTTAGCTAAACCCATTCAATGGGTTTTCGAATCAAAGTTCAGAATAATGTTCTTAAGGCATTCTTCTGTTCCCAACAGTGTTGTTTCCACAGTTTAGAGCTCAAGCGCCCCATAGTAGCCCAAGCATTAAAGACTTGGTCCCCAGCTTGGTACTATAGAGACGGGGTGGAGCCATTAGGAGGTGGGGCCTAGTAGGAGGCTTTAGGTCATCTGGGACATGGCCTTGAAGGGATGCCAGACCCTGTCCCCCCACTCCTCATTTCTGGCATGAGGTGAGCAGTTTTTCTCTGGCATATATTTCCACCATGATGTCCTCCTTTGCCACAGAACCAAAAGCAACAAGCCGATTGATCATGGACTGGAACCTCTGAAACCAGGAGCCAAAATTAATCTTTGTAACTTGATTAACTCAGGTATTTGTTGTAGTGATGGAAAGCTAACACAGTCATCATGTGTAAAGTGAAGAAAAGTCATAGAAATATGAATGCATTCATAGTTCATTCACCCCAGAAACATTTACTGAGCATCTAGTATATGCAGGCATCCTGCTGGGCACTACGGGAAAGCAGGAGCACCGTGTGATAGAGCAGGAAAGCATGGGGCATCAGTCATAGTCTTGAGTTCAAATCCCTGCCACAGCTGCTGGGTGGCATTTAACAACATCCAAACTTTGGTTACTGCAACTGTAAACTGCTCCCCTCAAGGGGCTGAAGCGAGGAGCCAACAGGATCATGAATGCAAGGCCACTTAGTCAAAAAGTACCTTCTGTAGGCTAAAACTGGCCACTGAAAGAAAGCCCAGATTGTACTTCCAAATAAATATCTATCTAGAAGAGAAAATAAAACATCCAATAAGTAAAGAAAATACTGAGTAAAAAATGAGCTGAGACCCCATAAGGACAAATAAAAGAATGCTACTTTTGCCAAGGACAAAGGGGGAAGACTTTAGGTAGAGGAGCTTTGAAGCATGGTCAATATTTCCTATTTTTGACATAAAATACTGTCTGTGGGGGAGAGGGAGGGACACTATAAAATTTGTATGTTAACTTGTAGAGTGGGTTTCCCCAAATTTCTGTTCTTTATGCACTATCCCATCCTCTTTGCCAAATCCATCTGTTCCTTGCTTTTTAACCTTTTAATGCATATATGATAATTGTACATACTTATGGATTACAATGTGATGTTTCGATACTTTGGTTGAATGGATAAAATGTGTGTTTCTACACATACATATACATGACGGAATACTATTCAGCCATAAAAGAATGAAGTCCTGTCATTTGTAACATGAATGAACCTAGAGGACATAATGGGCCAGATGCAGAAAGACAAATAACCCATGATCTCACTTGTATGGGAATCTCAAAATGTTAATCTCTTATAAATTGAGAGTAGAATAGACCAGAGACTGGGAATAGTGGGAAGTGGGAGAATTGGGGCAAATTTGGTCAATGGATACAACATTACAGTTAGATAAGAAAAATAAGTTCTGGTGTTCTATTGCAAGGCATTATGACTGTGGTCAATGATAATGTATTGTATATTTCACAATAGCTAAAAGAGAAGACTTTGTTCTCATTACAACGACAAGTGTTTCCTATTATATTATCAACTTAATGGTTTCCTATAAATATTAATGTTGTCTCACTTTTATTCACAGCCATATCCTAAGCAATAATATCTGTTAATGAACAATTCTAATACATAAGGTAAACATCTACCCAACGCACATGAAAATTAATTTATAACCATAAAAAACACTATAAAAACTATCAAAATTTATTTATAACTATAATTTATAATTTAAAAATAATTTGTAAGTATTTTTGCACCCTACCTAAAATCCTTTGTGTATGATCATGGTAAATGGGCCAAATGAGAAAATGGAGTAGCTAGGAAGGGTTTGGAGGGAAGGAAAGATATAATTAGAATGGCCTCTTTTCTGGTAGTCCATGTGAATTAGCAATTGGGAAGTTATTTTCAATTGTTCAGGGGGCCCCCCAAATCCTGGGAACAGAGGAGCGGGATGGGGAGGAGAAAGTGGACTGAAGGAATACTATGACTATAAAGCAGATACTCGGAGCTGCATGCCTGGTGGGATGTGCCAAACCCTGGAGAGGAAAGAGCCCAAGAAGACATTGGATCATCGAAACCCAGATGCCAAAACCCTCTGAAAACTCTGGAAATCCCTTCAATTTGCATTGATTAACCGAAAAGCAGAACTTAACATAAATTAACTCAACCTGAAGTTAACATAGATTCTGGGTCACATCTTTGGGGAAATGGAAGAAAAGTAATAGGGTAATTTACATATATAGGTTTAAAAAAATATCTGAGGGAAATTGGTTTTTGAGAAAACATGTGTTTTCACTCATCATCGATCCAGTTCGGGGATATCACCACATCAGGAAACCATTTGTAAAAAGCATTAAGATACCACAAATAAATGGTTTAAGAACAGGACAAACAAGTTATAAAAGAAGAAAATGTGAAGAAATACTAAGACTTACCAAGAAAAATAATGTCAAAGAAAGCAACAGAGTGTTACTGTTTTCAACTATCAAATGATCAACTTTTATGACTGTGTTAGTCATTCAGCCTGCACCAGAGAATTCTAGTTTTCTCTCCCTTAAAAGCACATGAAGGATTCCACTTCCTGTGGTTGTGTGGGTGGGTGGGGCCATGTGACCAGTCTGGGCCAATGAATTATGAGCAGAAGTGGTATTTATAACTGCTGGGCTAGATCCCTCAGCCGCCAGCTGGAGGCAAGTGGGGCTCTCTTTCCAATTGCAAGTGACCAAGCAAAGCAAGTCAGTGGCCCCACAGCAAGGACGCTGGAGAGGAGCCAAGCCAACGCAAGATGGACATGGAGCATGAGCAAGACGTCAACTTGGGTTGTCACAAGCCATTAAGAACCAGGGGTTGTTAATAACCCTACCAACTGGTTCAATGGTAAGACTCACTGCTGGTAGAGGATACACACAACAGGAATGGAGCGTACACTCCTCAAACTCATTTTAAAAATGGTTAACCCTTTTGATCCAAAAATTCCATTTATGGGAGTAAATCCCCCCAATTTTTTTTGTGTGTGTGGTACCGGGGATTGAACGCAGGGGTGTTCTACCTCCACGCTATGCCCCCGGCCCTATTTTTTATACTTTATTTTGAAACCAGGTCTCACAAAGTTGCAGAGGGCCTTACTAAGGAGAGAGACAGAGAGAAAGAGAGAGAGAGAGAGCTGAGGCTGGCCACAAACCCGGATCCTCCGGTCTCTGCCTCCCAAAGTACTGGGATTACAAGCGTGCGCCACCACGCCCGGCCCAAAAATTTAAAATAAAAATACAATATGGAAAAGTCTTTATAGTCACTAACAGTCCAAAGCATGAACTTTGTCAAAATGCTATCAGTTTGAACTCCTTGCCAGCTGTCTAAACTAGGGTGATTTATTTAACTGTCTAAACCTTAATTTCTTTATCTATGAGATGGAGGAGTTATATCTTTACCTCTTAGGGTAATTTCTAAGAATAAGTTAGATACTACATGTACAAAATTTCACAAGAGGCTAATTGTAGAGTATGTCTCTTTTACACACACACACACACACACACACACACACACACACACACCATGATGTTACTTTGTTAGTTTGGCTAGGGAAAATGTGGATGCAACCCAATTAGCAACAAAAGGAGGATAATAAACCCACAAGATGAAAATGTTTGTTAATATTAACTTCAGAAGCATTGATTCCACAATCTAATCATATTTATGGAAAAAGAAGGAATAGAAATATATCAAGATCATAAGGAATTGCATTTGTAAAGTAATTAGTGATTTTTTTCTACTTTTCTGTTTTTAAATTTTCCTAAAATGAGGCACATAGGTACAGCCTGAAGAAGACTTCTCCGATTCTGAATCTCAGTCCCTCACTGAGAAAGTTTTGATAACCTTGCTGGATAGGACTCCTTGCCTGCCAAGTGAAAATCACACATCTACCTCCTGATGCTATTTTGAGTAATAAATTAGATAAGGTAAAGTTATAAGTGTAATACCTAAAACACAGCAAACAGCCAATACATATTATCTACTTCTGTTGCAATTATCATTGTACATTGATTTTATAATGGGGGAAAGAACATTGTTTTAAAATCTAAGACAAAGCTTTCAACAGCAGCAGCTTGTCTGTGGCCTCTGTAGCGCCCCTTCCCTTGGGAAGTTCATGGTCCAAGGAGATACAAGGCTCAAGACAAGCAGGCCAGGACCACAGCACAGAACGGAGAGCAGTTACCCCCAGGTTAAGAGAAAAGAGATGGCCCAGATGCTGTCCCAAGAAAGGAACTTGGTTCGGAGCTGCCACCTCCCCAAGGTCAGGGCCAGCATGTCGGGAGCGTGCAGAGCCCTCTTGCTGACAGGTGCCCCTGCAGCAGCTGGCTTGCCCCTATGATGGATGGGAATTACAGCCGTTTTCAAGAGACCAACAGAAGGCAGGCTGTGTCCTGATAAGCTATAACAACAGTAGTAAAGTTCTAAGGAGACCGGAGGGTCCCTGCAACCACACACTTCCCGCGGCCATCACTGCGTAATTATAGCAGCGACAGCTGGGCTGCCCAGGGACATGACTGGAATAGACTAAGGCGTGGGCATATGGTGCTGCTGGTGGGCAAGGCCTGCCCCTTCGCTCCCCCGCTGCCCAAGTTCAGTTGCATCTTTGAGCCTGTCAGGAGGCCATTAAAGAGATTGCCAGTGTGCCGAGGGGACCCAAGGCCAGGCACAGGGTAGGAGCACCACTACTGTCAGCTGCATACTCCAACTCATGCCTGCCCGGTATGTGTTTTCACTCCCAATTTTTCCACACTGGGCTCATGCAAACTGAACACTCTAGTCATCGCCTCGGACCTGGTCACTGGGCTCCTCCTCCCTGAAAACCACCTCGAAAGGCCTATGAACCACATGCATGTAGGCTGAGTCAGACCCTGAATAACCAATCACCTGTCCTCTTCCATGGCTGTCTCGTCAATGCACACCTATCCGAGGCCATCTTCTGAATGCACATCCACAAGTCTCTCTCCCCTATAAGCAGCTTGCAAAGAGAAGCTGTGCCTTCCTCATTCAATCATTTATTCAATGAATTGAGTATCTATGGTAGATGAACCATGCTACACACCGATCGAGACAGGCGCGCTATCCCAGGACTAAGTCAACTCAGAGACAGAGACAACTCAATGAGGAATTACAGAGCAAAACCTTAGGGTTGGTATGGCAAGGAGACCTAATCAAGTCCTAAGAAATCAAGGAAGGCTTTCTGAAAGAAGAAAGAGCGTGTGTTAAAGAAGTTAATGAACCTGATGAAGGAAACAGTTCAAATAATGTTGTGTTCATGGAGGAAGTTATTAATACCAAGTTCAATATTATGTATTGTGAGGGGGAGGGAGCAGGGTGGAATTCAGAGGGGAACACACGTGTTGTCTACATGCGTGTTTCTATCACTCTGAACTTCATTATGTTACAGTACACCAATAAATAAATAAATAATAATTAACACACCAAAGAAAAAGAAGTTAATGGAAATTAGGACTGAGGACCTAGTTCAGTGGTAGAGCACATGCTTAGCATGCAGAGGCCCTGGGTTCAAGCACCAGGGACATGACTGCAGAAAGAATTGCCTATTATCTACCAAAACATAAATGAAAACGAGTTGTCTGTGGAGAGGAGGAGATGACGGAGAAGGAACTGGAGTGCTGCAGGAGACAGTCCTGGGTGGACTAAGGCAAGCTCTGCAGGACTCGCATCTTAGAGGCCACAGAAATTCACAAGACTGGCACGGGCAGGCCTGCATTTCATGAGAATCACCCTGGTATCCTTTGGAAGGAAGAGATTGGTGCAGAGTAGGACAGGGACAGGGCTCAAGGCTGGGTGTGCCCCCATTGCACACAGATGCCAGAGCATGGTTGTCACTCTGTTCACTGAGGGAAGGGAGAAAGAAGGATGGGCAGGTGTCCGGGTGGCACATTTCAGGGTTTGATTCACCTTATTGTCGGCGTACATGCGGTTAACTCAGAAACCTCTGAAGGGAATCCACTTCCTTTATGTCTCTCCGTGCGTCTGCATAGAACATCACCTTCACCACTGGACTTCATGTCCCCTGCCCAGAAGCTGATCACTAGAACATGGCAGGAAACATAGGTCTGACTGCTGTGGAGGGAAGCACAGGCTTTCAAGCCAGCAAAGATGCCCACGGGTATGGGAGCTAGACGGGTTGCTCCCCAGCGAGTCTGCCACCTCCAGTCCGGGGTCTATTTCCTGATCTATCTATCTATCGGATAAGCATTTAGGGTACCGCTGTTCAAGTCCTATGTTTATACAGCTAGATGCCTCTGCTCCTATTGACACTGTGTCGATAAAGAGGGATGTGTGGGGCTTCTCCGCCATGAAGCATGTCACGTGTCCCAAATTGATTAAGCTTCCGGGCCCTCTTCAGCACCTGCCAGCTGCACGGCTCCTGCCACTCTAGCCAGAGAGCTGTTCTCCATCACCTCTGTTAATTAAGGACTGGCAGAGCGGGGCGGTTACAAGGAAAATCCTAAATACTTGTCCCAAATTTTCAGCTTCCAAATGCCCAGGATTCTTTTTCTAAAAACTGAAAAGTAGTATTTACCAGTGAGCTTTCTAACTCTCTCCGCTTGCAAAATTGCTACCCACTCTTCATAGAAAGTATTGGGAAATGCGCTCACATACAAACACACAGAAAAACAAAAATCATCCATTATCCCAGCATTCAGAAGTAAACCCTGACAACTTCCAAATTCATTTGCACATTTCTTCTATGTGTGTGTGCGTGCAAGTACGCGCGTGTGTGTGTGTGTGTGTGTGTGTGTGTGTGTGTTTAATCATGGTATTCATTTTATCTGATATACTGGGACCGAGTCCATGTCAGCAAATTGTTTTCTGCAACATCATTATTAGTCACCACATAATTTCCTGTCATGCGGATATTCTATACTTCAACCAGTCTTCTTTATACCCAATTTTATGGTCACTGTTGTAATCAATACTGCAATGAACATCCTGAAAATAAATCCTTAAAGAGGACTTCATTAGATGTCATTAGAATAAATGTATGAATGAGAAGAAGCTATCAAAAGAAATTTGCTCTTTTAACATTTTTGGTTATGCATTGTAAAATCCCACTATAGAAATGTGTCAATTTACCCTTTCATCAGCAGAATAATCCCCATATTACTATTCCACACACCATTATCATTTAAAGGAAAGTCATCATCGTCTCCTTCATTATTATCATCATCAACATCATCATCATGCTACTGAGTTAACACTTATCTGGAACTTTCTACATTTCGGGCATTGAGCGAAACACATTGAATATATGGTCCCTTTTAATTGTAACTCTTTAATTTCTAGTACAGTTGACTTTTTCTTCTTACATCATTGGCTACTGCGATTCTTTGTTATGAAATTTCCTGCTAATACTTCTTTGCCTATTTTTTCTTGTATGCTTGCCACTTAATTATTGGTTTGTAAGCACTCGTTATATAATTAGGAGATCAAATGCTTTTGTTGCAAAACTGCTTTTCTTCAGTTTGTTGTCTAACATTGAGTTTTGTTTATGATCATTTTGACATAGAGAACTTTGTTATTTTGGAGCAGTGAAATCTATTAGTCCTTTATTTTATGAATTATGCCTCCACAGGTAATCTCAGTACATGCACAACATGATCTCAGATAAATATTCATGTATTTTCCTCAAAATCTTTCTATGGTTTCAAATTTCACATTTAAATATTTTATCAATCTGAAATTTGTTAGTGCATGTTGTGCTGTAAAGATCTATTTTTTTTCCTGCGTGGTCAGCAAATTGACCCAATTTGACTTATGGAATTCTTCACCTTTTCCCCACTGATTTGAAATGCCACATTCATCTTATATAAAATTCATATTTACGAATTCCTGCTTCAGCTCTCCTTGTACTGTTCCATTGATTTATCTGTCTATTTCTGCAATTAAACCAGACTGCTTAAATATATACAAAGCTACATCACTACACATTGCTTAACCAGGAGTGCAAGTCCTGCCTTATCCTTCCATTTTTCCAAAAGGTTCTTGGCAATTCTAAAGCAACAGATGAATTTCAGAATAATTTTTTTCCACTTTTTATTTTTTTATTTTTTTATTTTTTATGTTCATTTATTGGTGCATTGTAAATTATAATTATACATTTTGATATATGTAAGGGTATGCACAACTCTCTATAAAGTCACTTGGGTATCTTCATTTGGATCCCATTAAGCTTTTGGATACTGTAGAGAGAACTAATAACTTTAAATTATTTTTGATGTTTTAATTCAACAGCACAACACATTTTTTCTATTTATAGCCCTTATTCTTTTTTTCCATCACATTTCTACACGTTTCTTGTGAACTTCATGCAACGTACTTTATGTTTTTGTTTCTATCATTAATGGCATTTTAAAAATCATTATATCACTGGTATGCAGAAAAACTATAACTTTTTATTATGTTCTTATTTTGACTAAGCTTTATTTCTGAGATCACTGAGCAGTATAGTAATTCTTCAGTTTTTTTCCCCCCCTTGGGTGCTCCAGGTAGAAAATTCTATCACATGTAAATGGCAATAACTGTGTTGTCTACTTTCAGATAACCTTTTTTAATTTTATTCTTGTTTTACTCAATTGGCCATATTCTAAAACTTTGTTGACTTCTGTGGCCCAGTGCAGTGGCACACACCTGTAATCCTAGTACTTGGGAGGCTGAGACAGGAGGATCATAAATCCAAGGCCAGCCTCAGCCACCTAGTGAAATCTTCAGCAATTTAGCAAGACCCTGGTTCAAAATGAAAAATAAAGCCGGGCGTGGTGGTGCACACTTGTAATCCCAGTACTTTGGGAGGCGGAGACCGGAGGATCCGGGTTCGCTGCCAGCCTCAGCTCTCTCTCTCTCTCTCTCCTCTCTCTCTCTCTCTCTCTACTTAGTGAGGCCCTCTGCAACTTCGTGAGACCTGGTTTCAAAATAAAGTATAAAAAATAGGACCGGGGGTGTAGCACGGAGGTAGAACGCCCCTGGGTTCAATCCCTGGTACCACAAAAAAAAAAGAAAGAAAGAAAAAGAAAAAGGGTTGGGGGCATAGCTAAGAGGTAGAATGCTCCTGGATTCAATTCTCAGTGGAAGAAAGGAAAGAAGGAAGGAAAGAAGGAAGGAAGGAAGGAAGGAAGGAAGGAAGGAAAGAAGGAAGGAAAGAAAGAAGGAAGGAAGGAAGGAAGCCTTCTTGATGAAATCAGTGTAATAAACTGAAACCTGCATGCCCATGCTTCCTGCAGCTCTATTTACAATAGCTAAGATGTAATCAGCCTAGGTGCCCATCAGTGAATGAATGGACAGAAAATGTGGAATATATATACAATGGAGTATTCTTCAGCTATAAAGAAAAATGAAATCCTGTTATTTGCAGCAAATGGATAGGACTGGAGAACATTATGTTAAGTGAAATAAGCCAGACACAGCAAAGATATGGTCTCTCTCATATGTGCAAGCTAAAATATGGTTGACCTGGAAGTAAAATAGCAATTACTAGACATTGGGAGGAGCGTGGAGGGTGACGTAAACACAGGGCTTGGGCTAGGCGTGGTGGCACACACTTGTCATCCCAGTACTTGGGAGGCTGAGACAGGAGGATCGCAGGTTCACGGCCAGCCTCAGCTACTTAGTGAGGCCCTCCACAACTTAGTGAGACCCTGTTTCAAAATAAAAAATAAAAAATAGGGCTGGGGGCATAGCTTGGAAGTAGAATGCCCCTGGGTTCAATCCCCGGTACTGCAAAAAAAAAAAAGGAAAGAAAACACAGAGCTTGGATTTGAGCAGGGCACACGTGCACACATGTATGGAAATATCACACTGAGCCCTATTAATATGTAGAGTTAATATATATATTTTTTTTTAAAAAAAACTGTGTTAAATATGGCAGGGATCATAGGAATCCTTTCTTATTTAAATATAAATGCCTCTAGTTTTTCATTCTAAAGTATTATTTGGCTGTTGATTTGGGAACTAGAGCCTCTTTGTCAATAACGAAGGTTTAATTTCTATCATACTAACAGCTCTTAGATTTGGATTTGTTCCTTGGGAATGAATGTTGAATTTTATTGCAAACCATTCCAATAGGATATGGGTATAAATTTCCTCTCCTGATATATTAATATATTTAAATATATACACTTAAATATATACATTTTCTAATATTAAATTATACTTGAATTACTTAATGGAAAAATCTTGGAGCATATTATTCTTTTATTCCACTGTCAGATTTTTTCATCATATTTTACTAAATTTTTTTTACATTTTGTTTAAAAACAAGTTTCCCGTTTTTTAACTCTGTCCAGCTGTAATATTAGAGTTACCACTTCATAAAATGAATTAACTAGTGCTTTTAGAGGTAACTATACTCTGAAACTGTTTATATTGCTTAAAATATGTTTCTCATAAAAGCATCATGTGTCTTCTTTTTTGTTGGAAGTAAACTGTTGATAACTGGAAACAGTTCTGTCTTATTTATTTTTTCAAGAATTCTATAGATGGGCTAGGTATGTACAAGGCTCTGGGTTCAAATCTAAATGCAAAAAGTAAAATAAAATAGAATAAAAAAGAGTTCTATAGTTTTGGGTTGTTTTATGTAATACAATTGTATTCTTTTTAAAAACAACCAATTCATGTATACATTCTAAAATTTATTATTAAAATTATACCCACCTTATTATTTTTATTTTACTTATGTTAATTTTTATTTTAATTTATTTTTTATTTTTAATTAATTAAGTATTTTTAAATTTTTGTGGTACTAGGAATTGAACCTAGGAGCTTGCATATGCTCTCTCACTGAGCTGTATCTTCAGCCCTTGTTTTTTTCTTTTTAGGGGGAATTTTGTCCTCTTTTTCTTGTTAATTATATCAGAAATTGGCAGGGCATGGTGACCCACACACCTGTAATCCCAGTACTTGGGAGGCTGAGACAAGAGGATCACAAGTTCAAGGCCAGCCTCAGCAAATTCAGCGAGGCCCTCAGCAACTTAGTGAGACCTGTTTCAGAATAAAAAATAAAATAGAGTTGGGGGTGTAGCTCAGAGGTAGAATGCCCCTGAGTTCAATCCCCAGTACCACAAAAATATAAAATAAAATACATCAGAAATTTACCTATAATTTTAAAGGGGCAGAATTAGATTTACTTTATTAACCCTGCTACCTGATTATTTTTGCTTTTGAAAATAATTTATTTAATTTTGGTTACTTTAATGTTTACAATAAAGGATATGGATTATAGTAATGTTAACCAAGGACTATTTACAGTTTATTTCTCTAAGTACATGCAATTTTTTATGGGTTTTTTGGGGGGGTGTACTGGAGATTGACCCAAAGGGGTACCATACCTATGAGCTACACCCCCACCCATTTTAATTTTTTATTTTGAAACAGGGTCTTGCTAAGTTGCTGAAGCTGGCTCCTCCTGTCTCAGTCTCCCAAGTACTGGGATTACAGGTGCGTGCCACCACACCCTAGCATATATATGTGATTTTTGTGAATATAATAAGCAATATTACATATGCATGTACACATGTATCATTATAGAAAGTTTTAAATTCAATATATTAAATATTGAATATAAGCCAGGCATGGTGGCTCACGCTTGTAATCCCAGTACTTTGGGAGGCGGAGACCGGAGGATCCAGGTTCGCGGCCAGCCTCAGTTCTTGCTCTCTTGCTCTCTCTCTTTCTCTCTCTCCTTAGTGAGGCCCTCCGCAACTTCGTGAGACCCGGTTTCAAAATAAATCATAAAAAATAGGGCCGGGGGCGTAGCGCGGAGGTAGAACGCCCCTGCGTTCAATCCCCGGTACCGCAAAAAAAAAATATATTGAATATATATTAATTCATATATTTTTAGATTTCTACTTTTATTGTTTACTTTTACTTTTGTACTCTTGTGGTTTCTTTTCTAATATCATGTATTTAATTCTTAGTTCCTTCATATTTACAATTTTAAATTTAATGATGCAAGTATATAGACTGTGAATTTTCCTAATCTCATCTTTGATGGCACCCCATGAGTTTTGCTTCTCAATAGTCCTTTTCATTGCTTTCTATTTATCACTCTTGTTTTGCATATTTATTTAAGAAATAAAAGTTTTAAACCATCAAAATCACATCACAACTTTCTCTTATTTTAATCATTTGTTTTTCTAAGTAAAAGTAATAAATGTATGTTGTAAATAAATTCAATGTGGAAAATGCGTAGAATTAAAGTTAGCTGATCACGAAATACTAACTTCAACCATGCAAAATTAGAACTTATTTTCTGTAAGTAACACCATGAACTAAGTTTTAAAAGGGACAAATTATGAAGATTTTACAAGTGACAAAGAGTTTTCTTATATCTATCGGTGAGAAAAGTAATTAATAGAAATATAGAAAAATAAGTACAGACCACCAGGTAATATTATGAATTCTGTGCTCTAAAATTTTTAATTAACCAAAGAAAATATAGGAAAGGAGAAACTTAAGATGACTCAATCATCTTTCATTCATGCCCTATACCCAATTTTGAATTAGTGTTGTCTTTTTCTTGTTCATTGAAAAACCTTTATACATTAAGATTATTGAATGTTTGGCTATTTAGTTTCATTTGTTTCTGATTTGTCATTTACTTCTTAATATTAAGTACAATTTGCTGTATATTTCTAAAATTTATAGGTGATTAAATTCTAAAACCAGTCTTATCCATGGTAAACATTTATATACTGTTTACATAAAATTATAGGTTTAGCTAAGTATAGTTTTCACTTAATTCTTATACACAAAGAAACCCTCAAACTCCAGTGGTTTCTTGAAAATACTGTTTAGCACATGTCAACACTAATGTGTCACTGCTTATTAGTTTCCTTTTTATGAGAATTGTCACAATTTCTTCAGCAATTATTTGCTTTAAGTTTTTAATCAATTTTGTAATTTCTGCAACATGTATTTTTAAGCACGTGTCACCAACTCTTATCTTAAAAAGATGCATAATAGTGTCCGTGAGAATTACATGTTTTTCATTAAAAACCTGCTCATGCACTGGGCGTGGTGGCGCACACTTGTAATCCCAGTACTTGGGAGGCTGAGACCGGAGGATCTGGGTTCGCGGCCAGCCTCGGCTACTTAGTGAGGCCCTCTGCAACTTTGTGAGACCCGGTTTCAAAATAAAGTATAAAAATAGGGCCGGGGGTGTAGCGCGGAGGTAGAATGCCCCTGGGTTCAATCCCCGATACCACAAAACAAAAAAAAGAAACCTGCTCATGCCCAGTGTGGTGGCATACACCTGAAATACCAGTACTTAGTAGGCTGAGACAGGAGGATCACAGGTTGGAAGTCAGCCTCAGCAACTTTAGTGAGACCCTGTTTCCAAATTAAAAATAAAATAGGGCTGCTGGTGTAGCTGGAGGCAGAATGCCTCTGGGTTCAATCCCCAGCACCCAAAAAAATAAATAAATAAACCCTGCTCACACCTCCTGGTATGCTTTGGATGTAGAATGACCCCCTAAACCTCATGAAGACAAGGCAGCCATGTGGGAGGGGGACTTGGTTGCTGAAGAGGGGTCCCCAGGGATGTAGCCTTGGGGATTATATATGGTCCTTTCTCCTCTTGCCAGCTCTCTCTTAAAATGAAATCTGAAATTTCCAATCTGACTTAAAATGAAATACGTGAATAAATAAAATGTGTTAATGTGTATTGCCATTTTTCGGTCTACTGAAATGATATAGAACATAAACCTGCTTCAGCTAAGATACCCAAAATTCTACTACGCTCTGCTGGGTTATAAACTTTGAGCTCATAGGCAGTGTCATAGGTCTCACTTTGTATTCATGGAGACAGTATCATATCATTTTGATATTTGTTGTTTAGTGATATAACTTGCAAAATATCTCAATATAATACTTTTACTTCCCTCCCTTTGTATCCTCATTACTCTTTTTTTCAAAGTTTTGGTTATATTCTTCCATTTTTATTTTTTCCAGATAAACCTCGTGATCATTTTATCAGTTTCAAGAGGGAAGTAAGGAGGGGAGGGATGGCAGGAGGCAGGAGGTGCAGCAGAACTTTGACTGGTATTGTGTCTGGACTTCCTGCCCTAGTTGCCTAGTTCAACATCTCCATCATTATCCATGCCCTGCCCTGGTTGATTTTTCTTTGTGACCTTTGTAGCCTGACATCAGCTAATACACTTGGGTTTTATATTCTATCATCTGTCTCCCCAAGTGGGACAAATATTCTACAAGGACAAGAGACTCTTTTCTGCTCCTCACTACCTCAGCAGTGCCACCCATGAATGGGGCACCCGACAAATATTCTCTTAAATTTTTCAGATACGTAATCCTATTCATTCAACATTTATTTTTTGTTCCAGAATCATGTTAAGTAAAATGATTGAGATTAAAATGTTACTGATTTTGAAGAACGTTTTGGGTCTCTCACCTGGTGTTG
This sequence comes from Glis glis, assembly GCA_004027185.1. NCBI lineage: Eukaryota > Metazoa > Chordata > Mammalia > Rodentia > Gliridae > Glis > Glis glis. The sequence goes on along the minus strand of PVJS01010151.1, from coordinate 26,088 downwards.
TCATATGGGATAGACATATTTTAATATATAATATTATATATAATATTATATATTATATATTATATAATATAATATATAATATAGGGAAACGTACTTCTACATCTATTTACTGAGTAAAATCAGCAGGAGCTTTCTAAATGTTGTTAAGTGTTAAATAATAGTGATAGAAGATGCCAAGGTCTTACACACTTCTTCATAAGTGTTTGATTGCATTGCCAACAAGCTCAATGTCAGCTATTGTTTGTGAAATACATATTTTTTTTCCTTTTGTTGTGCTGAGGATCAAACCCAGGGCCTTACACCTACTAGGCAAGAACTCTACCACTGAGTTCCACCCCCAGCCCTTGAAAGATGTATTTATTATTATTATGTTATGAAAATACTTCTGATTTTATAGTTGTTCTTTGAAGTTATACATGTTCTTTAAATCTACTATTTCAGAGGTTTTTTAAACAAATTTTTCATTTGTACCACAATTGTCTATTCAGCTTTTCTCTTTTCTTTAATCAAGATTAATCTTCATATTTTCCTGTAAGATTATCCATTTCATCCACAAAGTCAAAGATTTTATATCAGAATTTTGCAAAGTGATCTATTCTGCCTTTCGTTTTTTGTTTGTAGTTCTTATCTCCTAATAAGGAGATAAAATTAATTGCACTTTAATTTCTAAGGTGTCTAGAAGTTTACCGTTTTATATTTTAATCCAGCTCTTAGTTTTATTTTATACCTCCATTTTTTTTCTGGTATCTAGTCATCAGATTTCAATTTGAACATCATTAGTGTCTTTCTGTTTTGCTTAGGTTTAATTTGTTGCTTTCAATCAGCTTTTTTGAGTTGAATCTAACATTAATTTACTGTCTGTTTTGTTCAAATCACAAAAAGTAGAGATTAGGGATTTTCTTCTCAGTACTATACTGAGAGGAAGCTCTTCTATATTTGCAATTTTGATTTTCTCTTCATTCCAACAAGGGTTTGGTTTTGTTATGTTTTAAAAGAAAATTATTATTGTTTTAATTTCTAAATGGCCACACTAACAAAAAGGTATGTTCTCTATTGTCGGCACTACTCTTAAATTGGTCAAAGAATGCAATTTGCAGTATATCCACTTTTTGAATCTACTGCCATTTCTTTGATAGGCTCATTTGTGCTCAGTGAGAAGGATGTGGCCCCTTCTAGAAGCCGAGGGGCTGCCCTGGGTTGCTCTCGGAGCATGGACTTCTTGGTTTGCTTGTGAGGTGAGAGCTGAGAGATGGGTATTAGGCTTCTTCATTACAACTGTGATTCATTTTATTTCTCCTTAGACTTTGTAATTTTGTGCATAACCATTCATGATAGTTACTAATCTGTTTTGAATTGATAATTATGTTACTCTGGGACCCCTTTAGACCCATTTATTTTTTAAATCTTTATGTTACAACCCTTATATATTTCTAAGTATGCCAGGCATCTTATAAATATGAAGTCGTGGCCGGACGTGGTGGCGCACGCTTGTAATCCCAGTAGTTGGGAGGCTGAGACAGGAGGATCCGGGTTCGCGGCCAGCCTCAGCTACTTAGTGAGGCCCTCTGCAACTTAGTGAGACCCTGTTTCTAAACAAAGTATAAAAAAATAGAGCTGGCGGTGAAGTTTGGAGGTAGAATTCTCCTGGGTTCAATACCCAGTACTGCAAAAAAATAAAAAAGTCAATAAATACGAAGTCATTTGATCCCCACAGTAACCTATGAGGTAAGTATTACCATTCCCATTATACAGGTGAGGAACTGAGACCCAGAGATGTCTCTAAGCCACACAAACAGTAAATCCAGACACATTTTTCTACCCAGGTTCCAGAAGTTTCTGCTGTTTTTTTTATTATTTTTCTATTGAGGTATTATTCACTTAATAAAATTTACCACTTTACTGTGCATAAATCAGAGAGTTTTAATATGTTCACTATATTGTACAGCCATCTCGACTCTCTAATTCCAGAACATTTCCAACACCCCTAAAAGAAAGCTTTTACCCATTCATAATCACTACTAACTCCACACACCCTCTCCCCTCAGCCCCTAGCAACCGCTACTCTACTCTCTGTCACTATAGATTTGCCTAAACTGTTCTATAGATTAGCATTTTATATAAATGGAATCATATAATATGTGGCAAATTCTCCCTGGTTTCTTTCACCTAGCATAATGTTTTTAAGGCTCACTCATGTTTGAGCATGTATCTTTACTCCTTCCCTTTTTATAGCTGAGTAATATTCCATTGTATGGATATACCACATTTTATTTGTCTACTCATCAATGGATGGGCATTTGGATAATTTCTACCTAGGGGTTATAATGAAGAATACCTCTATGAACATTCATGTACACATTTTTTGTGAGAACATATGTTTTCAATTCTCTTGGATATATACTTTGGAGTAAAACTTCTGGGTCATATGGTAAGTCTATATTTAACTTTTTGAAGAACTGCCAAACTGTTCCCCTCAGCAACTGTACTATTTTATATCTCCACTAGCAATGTGTGAAGAAGACTCTATGTTGTTAAGGGCTCTAGTTTATTTCTAATCACCATTTAAATGCATATAACCCATTCAGATATTTTTGCTGTGGCCCCTACTTTATTTCTGCTTCCATTTTTATAGTATTTCCAAAATTTTACCTTCGGACTTGGTCGTTCTGAGTTAAGCATGTCTCTTTAATGCAACATATGAAAAACTTGGGGGTTTTGAATAGGATATGAATATTCATCTATTAAACTGAGTATTTATTGCTAGAGTAATACTTATATTTATATATCGTTACATATTGATTTTTTTTTTTTTGCGGTTTTGGGGTGGAACCCAGGGGCATTCTACCTCTGAGCTACACCCCCAGCCCTATTTTTTGTTCTTTATTTTGAAACAGGGTCTCGTTAAATTGAGGAGAGCCTCACTAAGTAGCTGAGGCTGGCCGCGAACCCGGATCCTCCGGTCTCAGCCTCCCAGGTACTGGGATTACAAGCGTGCGCCACCACGGCTGGCTAACATATTGATTTTATGCTTCATCTTTTAATATTCTCTCCCTCTTCCCCTCACCCCCTTTTGCTATATATGAAGTCTGTTTTGTTTTGTTTTCTCCCATCTAGCAATTTAGATGTAGTACACTTAGATTACATAGTGGTGGCTATGTTTGAACTTTAAATAAAACTCTCAAACCTGTATTTACCAATTATCAGTTTTATGTATAAAGCAAGATGTTTGAATACTTTGTACTAAAGATAAAAATACAGCACACTAACATGATCTTTGACTCCTCATCACACACTTTTCTCCAAGTCAGTATGTGCTGCTAATTTTGACCCTGCTAGTTTTAGCAATAGTATAACTATGTCTATATTGAGCAGCTTTTCTTGCTATAGTAAGGATACTTGGATGCTCTATTGTAATATTAATTATGAATGCTATTTGCCTCTGTTCTATGGTTGGTTCTTTCAGAAAACAAGTTCCACTTTCCTAAGTTTCTTACGGCGATCCTATTTTGTGTTGGCTGAACATAAAAGGTAAATGGGTGGTGTCATCTGCATCCTCCCATATTTGAGACTTGTCCCTGTTGATTTTCACAAAAGGAATAGACTGGATGTAGTGCTTTGAGGTCACTTTTTTTATGAAGAATCTTCAACTGTCTCCCCAGAATTTCTGGAATCTAATGTTGCTGAGAAAATCCCAACCAAGCCCAATTTGTTAATTTTCTTTTTGATTTGATTTTCAGTAGTTGTTTAATAAATCAACAAAAGGAAAAACGTTGCAAGAACTATTTTTCTATTTTTCAGTAGATTTGAGTATCCATATGCTTCATCCTTGGGTTTTAGGAATCTCATCAGGCATTTTTGTACATACTCTCCACAACACAGGAAGTCCAGTCATCTCCATCAGTTGAGTTCTCCCTTCATTTTAGGGTTATTTTTATCATATAATGGCCTGTTATTTTGCTGTATTCTCTAGGTCAGATGTTGCTATGGTGAGCATGCACTGCTGGACTTCCATATCTTTCCTCTTTTCTCTGATTATCATCATTTCTTTTTCCTTGTCCCTGTTCATCTTCCAAGACTATCTGAAACTGGTCCAGCCTCCCAGCTCTCTGACTCAGGTTTCTGCATATTTCTTCTCTGCTTTGCAATTTCTATTTTTACCTTCAGCAGGGGTATTGTTTTCCCTTTAGTGTCTTACCCGTGGCCTGCTAACAGTCTTCTGTTCTTTGATCAAGCCTGCAGCTGGCCAGCCGAATGGTGCTGGAGAAAAATCCCAAAATGCAGCTAACATGTATGCCCTCTGCTTTCTCGTTCTCTTCCCCATATTGGATAATTATATTCCTGGTGGGTTTTCTATTGGTTTCTGTATTGGACAGGGTTCTCTAGATTAACAGACTACACAGAATGAGTATATTCGAAAAAGGGATTTATCAGATGGGCTTACAGTTTGAAGCAATGTAGTCCCAGGTTCTGACTGCACGTGGAGAGTCAGAGGAACCAGTAGCTGGTCGAGCGTTCTAAGAGCTGGAGTCTTAGGATCGGAGCAACCACTAATTCAGTCCCAGTCCAAGATGTGAAGATCAGGAAGCTCTTCGGAGAAACAATGGTGGAGTTTCAGTTCCAAGAGCTGGAGGCCGAGAAGATCAAGAAGCTCTTCAGAGAAAGGCGAAGCCGGCGGCCGACGATCTCAGGAGAGAGCAGATGCGTTTTCCTCGGAAAGAGTCGCGCACGCTCTACGCGGCTTCTCCCTCTTTATCTAAGTCCACACCTATCAGAATCCTGCTGCCTACGTTCAGGGCAGGGCTTTCTGTTTAATCTGCTGTTACACACCCAAAATCACATGATCTTGGGTGTGTCATGATCAGGTCAAGTTGACAACCTAGATTGACTATCACAGTTTCCTTTAGAAGTTTAAATAATGTCCTATGGCTTTTATTCCTCGTTCATCAGTGCCGGATGCTATCTCTTGATTCTTCTGCTTTGTAGAATCAGTATATCTGCCTCCTCGCACTTCTTCATCTTTCCCTACACACACACACACCCACACACACACACACACACCCCACCACCACAGCCCACCTTTAGTCAGCTACTTTTAGCTCTTACATTGTCAACATAGTTAATATTTCCATTTTGACGTTGATCCTGAAATTGAGTCCTCCATACTTTGTCCTTAGGATGACTCTAAAACCTGAAAATCACTCATCATGCTTACCATAATGTTCAGAGCTGGCCAGGGAATGTCTTAGAATTCTATTTCCTTCTTAGAACATCAATGGCATGGTCCCCGGAGCATTCAGAGAAGAGCATTCCTAGCACTAAAGTCGAGTGGAGTCTCATTTATTGGCATCAGTTGTTTAAAAGAATGGAACAACCCCACTGGCTTCTTGTTGAGTATATAACATTCTTGCAACGTTTTTCCTTTTGTTGATTTATTAAAGTTTTGGTCCCCCCTGAAGGTTACAATTGAATTTCTCTTCTCTTCTCTTCTTTCCTCTTCCTCTTCCCCTTCCTCCTCCTCCTCCTCCTCCTTCTCCTCTTTCTTCTTCTTCTCCTTCTCCTTCTCCTTCCCCTTCCCCTTCCCCTTCCCCTTCCCCTTCCCCCC